>CANNZV010003161.1:0-71094 GCA_947561585.1 Caprella mutica | reverse complement strand
GACTGAATAAATCCTAAGGATTTAAGATATGCATCCAACGCATCATTCCAACATTTGGGTGATTGTTTTAATCCATACATAGATTTATTAAGTTTACATACTAAATCTTCTTTTCCTGGAATAGCATAGCCAGGAGGCTGTCTAATATAAACATTTTCTTTAAGATCCCCATTCAAAAAAGCAGAATTGACATCCAAGTGATGTACAAATAATTTTTGGTTAGCTGCTAAAGATAACATGGTTCGCACCGATTCAAATCTCACTACAGGAGCAAAAATTTCATCATAGTCGATTCCAGGTCTCTGTAAAAAACCCTGAGCGACTAATCTAGCTTTATATGAAACCACTCTACCATCAGATCCCTTTTTTCTTTTAAACACCCATTTAGATTTAATTATGTTTAAATCTGAGGTAGGTTTTACGAGTTCAAAAACTTTGTTTCTCAAAAGCATTTAATTCCCTCTCCATGGCATGTTTCCATTTAGAGGATTCAGAACCGCTATTAAGAGCCTCAGATACTGACCTAGGTTCGATATTGATATTCCCATTGACTAATAAACCCTCCTCCTCTTCAAACTGATCATACTCCCAACTACCATATCTAATAGGAGCTCTACGAATTCTAGACGATCGTCTAAGATCCTCTTCAGGACTGATAGCTGGTACAGGTTGCGCCTCAGGGAGGATTATCGTCAGGAGTTTGATTCTCAGGCCCAGCAGGTTCTGAATCTTCTGAATGGAACACCAGTGGAGAGGTAGGAGTCTCACTCAGTTGAGGGCTCTCAATCTTAGATGAAATTGATTCATCAAAGGTTACATTCCTGGAAAAGAAGATTCTTTTAGATTCAACATCATACATCTTATACCCTTTAGTAACTGTGGCATAGCCAATAAACAGACATTTGGTAGCTTTATTTTCTAATTTTGATCGTTCATCTCGAGAAATATACGCATACCCAGTGCATCCAAAAACTTTTACATGACTAACGTTGGGTTTTCTAAGATTTAAAGCTTCATATGGAGTTTTATTTACTAAAAATGAATTAATGCATCTATTATTTAGATAATTTGCAGTATATAGTGCTTCACCCCAGAATTCCTTATCAATTCCTGAATCAGATAACATACATCTAACTTTTTCCATAATAGTTCTATTAAATCTTTCAGCTAACCCATTTTGTTCAGGAGTTTTAGGAATAGATTTCTGGTGAATTATACCTTCATTTCGTAAATATGATTCAAACTTATTTGAGGTATATTCTCCTCCATTATCTGACTGCAAGGTTTTAATTTTCCTTTCATAAATATTTTCAACCATAGCTTTCCATTCCAAAAACTTCTGAAACACATCTCTCTTATGTGCAATAACATATATCCAGGAGTATCGAGTAGCATGATCAATAAAGGTCAGAAAATATGAATTATTACCCCTAGAAGTGGGAGTAATTTTCCCACAGACATCTGTGTGGATTAAATCAAGAGGTTTACAATTTTTCTTAATGCTTGTAGAAAAAGGTATTTTATGCATTTTCCCATTACAGCAGTGTTCACACACGCCTTCTATAGCTTTTAATTTACTATCCAGACAATTTACTGATTTAGTTCGGATCATTTTAGTCAAGTTATCGTTACCTATATGACCGAGCCTTCTGTGCCATAGAATGTTTACTTTATTTTGAACAACAGTTACTGCAGCTTTATGAACTAAAGTATTTAGATAATAGAGTTGACCAACACAGTTAGCCTCAGCAATTAACTCTTTATTTTCGTTCAAAATTTTACATTTATCATTTTCAAACGTAATAGATTTATTATTACTTGTCATTTTGACACTGATAGTAGATTAAAAGCTAGATTTGGCACATATAGTACATCATTTATTTTACATGTTCTACTTCCACCACCTGGTATATTCACAATAACAGAAACATTTCCTAGTGAAATAGCTTGTAGGACATCTCCATTACCTACTTTAACATTGATAGGTTTGCTAATATTTGCAAAATCTTTACATAAATTTTTATCACCACTCATGTGTGATGAAGAGCCTGAATCTATTATCCAAATATTACTGTCGGCATATTTGTTACAAAGAGCGATATCATTAGCATACATTGTGTGATTTAGTTCTATATGACTTACATTTACACCATTTGGCTGGTTTTGAGTTCTGTTAGTTTGAGAATACCGTTTAAATTTAAAGCAGTCTTTCTTCAGATGTCTCAATTTTTTGCAAAAATGGCACATGATGGACTGTTTATTTACTACAGCATCATTCTGAGTATTGGATAATGCCAATGTATTATTGGATTTAATACTCAACTTTTCAGCTTCTCTCCGGAGTGTGTCAGCTACGGTAATCCAGTTAGGGATGTCTGTCTGAGCTTCAAGTGCGGTGACAAGCACTTCAAACGGCCCTGGTAGTGATGAAAGGAGACAAATAACTTTATCCTTTTCACTGATCACTTGATTTAACAAGGCAAGCTCTTGAAAAACTTCAGTTAGTTGTTTCAAATGAGAGTCGAGTAGTTTGGGAGACTTCAATTTCAAATTGTAGAGCTTTTTCTTCAGACGAAATTTGTTAGCCCACGTGTTTTTCTGAAACGTTTCTTGAAGGGTGGTCCAGACAGCTTGTGGATCCGTGGGTTGTCCAACTAAGTACAATTGATCCGGAGAATTAGATAGTACTATATCAGCAAGAGTTTTATTCTTGTTATTCGCATAGGCAGATTTAACATCAGTTGAATCAGAATCTATTGGAACTGGTTTAGTTCCATCAGCAAAGTCCCATCAGTTTCTCTCTTAAGAGATACATCTGCATCTGTATCCTCCATGTAGGGTAATTATTTCCGTCTAGGGGAACAATCCCCGGTAACTTATTTGAAGACATGTTTTCAAAGTATTTATTATCTTTCAATGCTTAACAAACATAAACAAACAAAGCAGTTAAATTGATTTACTTTTTAACTGAATTGATGTTTTAACATTATTCTAATTCATAAGAATAGCTGAATATAATTATTAATATTCAATTGGAACAGCAACACAAGTCTTAGTTCGCAAGAACCTTTTGTTGAAAGTATTTATTATCATTCAATACTTAACAAACATAAACAAACAAAGCAGTTAAATTGATTTACTGTTTAACTGAATTTGATGTTTTAAAATTATTCTAACTCATAAGAATAACTTCACTGAATATAATTATTAATATTTAATTGGAACAGCAACACAAGTCTTAGTTCGCAAGAACCTTTTTGTTGAAAGACTGTTTACCAAAGGATGAGGTCACAGATTTAAAGGTAATTTGTGACCTCTCTTGACACCTCTTCCGCACAAATACTAAATAATTATATTATAAAAACAAGTACATTTTTCGCTAGAGCAATCATTATAATTGACCTCATTAGCGCGTTAACACGATATGCTTACACAAGCGTTCGAGCGTATATGTTTCATATAGTTTAACACTTTTCCACTGCACTTCGTTTCTATATTTTATTACTGTTATAAACTTCTAATTTGTTTAAACATAATTTGATTTATAAACTCTTATCGTTCACTGGGCCCATAACCTGTTAGAATTAGGTTAAATTACAGTGAGTTAACAACGTTACGACATAGAGTTTATTTAAAGAGTGAATATGTTATACAATTAGAAGTCTATTTAGAGAGATGAGGGAATCACATCTCTCTCTGAGTAATGTAAAAGACAGACTACCTTCAGAAACTACATGCAGTGTTATTTAACACTCGCCGGAAATGTAATAGACTTTAGACCTTACGTCCGTTTCTCATAAAAGTAATACATGGTTATTTAAACAATAGGTAATTTAATGTAGCTGAGCTAGTCTAACAGGAAGTTAATATTAAACATATAACGAGTGTGTAATACATTTAACTAAAATTTCAACACGAAACACATTGATATTAAATTTCATTACATTAGAGATCTTGTTGCTTCAAACACAATTAAACTTGTGTATTGCCCCAGTGAAACTATGCTTGCTGACATATTCACTAAACTGTTGCCTACTGATAGATTTACCAAATTAGTTGAAATAATAGGCATGAAAAATATATAATGTCGTGTGAGGAGTAGTGTTGAAATTTTAGTTTAAATGTATTACACACTCGTTATATGTTTAATGTTAACTTCCTGTTAGACTAGCTCAGCTATATTAAATTACCTATTGTTTAAATAACAATGTATTACTTTTATGAGAAACGGACTTAAGGTCTAAAGTCCATTACATTTCCGGCGCGTGTTAAATAACACCGCATGTACATCCTTAAGGCAGTCTGTCTTGTACATTACTCAGAGAGAGATGTGATTCCCTCATCTCTCTAATAGACTTCTAATTGTATAACATATTACTCTTTAAATAAACTCTATGTCTTAACGTTGTTAACCCACTGTAATTTAACCTAATTCTAACATAATATATATAATATATTTCCTTAGGACAGTTATATCCTCATGCTATTTTATCAAGGATTTATTATTTCAATTTATATAAACATTGCTATTTTTCATAATGAATGTACAGAGCAAGTGGTGACCCACGAAAATAGAGTTCAAGTAAAATTAAAAATTGGATGCTGTTTCATGTATCAATCTTACCATTGCCATAAGATTCATTATAATTTTATTGATTTATAAATACAGTATTTATGTTAATTTAAAGCTTCGGGATTCTTTGTTGTGTCACACTAGACTTGGTTCTCTTTTTATGGTGACCTCGAAAATTCAAAGACCCCATAAAAGAATTGTCATACTTTTGGTGAAAATGTCACTCAGCATAAATGCTCTAGAGTCTAGATGGAAAGACCTAGATTTTTTTATATCAGCAACAATCATTTGAGTTTCATGAAATAGAGAAATAACAACAACCCACTTTGCAACAATTTTGAATCCATTCCTATATTTACAATTATTTTGATGTGAACAATATGATTTATTTTTGTGTTTACATTGACTTTACTGTAAATAAAAAAAAAGAGATCTTTAGAAAGAAGTGGAATTCTAGCCAATTATCATATTTCTGTTGACCCTGTTTTAAATTTGAAACAGTGAATTTATGATTGTATGAGAGAGTTCTCAACAAAATTGACAGTTATTATTAGCTACAATTTAGCAACTATCTTTGAGTGTTATAATGAATTTTTGTGGAGTAAATAACCTAATTTAATGATCTACTATTCTGATGCAATATCACATAAATTGAAAAGTGCTTCATATGACAATTGTATTAAATGCTTATCAAGGTTCATATTATTATATCATTGATATCTATAGCTACTTTGCAATGAACTGGTTACCAATTCATTTTGGTAGATGATTAACTGTAGCCAGAAGTTAAAATAATAAAAATATAACCATCTCAAATTTAGTTCTTTTATTGAAGGTCTCTGCTGCTACTGTTACTTGAGTAACAGTTTGTAGCAATTTTTATAGTAGCTACATTTTTTTATATAAAAAGTCTTCCTACAAGAGTTAATTTTGTATCTTTCCAGATTGAAATTGATTTCATCAATGATCAAACTGTATCCTGATCATAGATTTTTTTAAATTACATCTAACTGGGACAAAATAGTTTGAAGTAAATATAACTGGGACAAAAAAGTTTGAAAATTGCTACATCTGCTTTGTTCTTATATTGGATCTCAAATAAAGGATGTGGATGAATTTGAAACTGGTATGTACTCTCATCTAATATGTCTTTTTGTAACATGTGTAAACTGAACTGATTTATTTCTATCATATATGCATCAACACTAATTTTTGTATCTTGTATTGAACAGCTGACCTGCGAGATATAGCAATATTGTCTGATCTTCCTGGGTGTCTTGGCTCTGGTGTTCGACGTCACAAAAGTAAAACTTGGAAGCCTTCTCTTGAAGAGTGTCAGGACGGATTTACTAATTTGTATATGTAAGTTATTTAATTTTCTATTTATATTTGATATGTATAACCTTTTGAATTCTCGTATCCATCGTGTTAAGAGATACGCAGAGAGTTCATATCCAATATCTTCAATATATACTTTTATATACTATTTCTAAATCATATGGCATATGATTTATTTCTAAATTGAATAATAATTTTCAGGACATTTCTGAACTTGGTGAATACATAGTTAAGCGCCGCACTCCACTCCACCTTCAATCTTTACTGTTCACCACCATAGTGATGTGATGTCCTACTAAGTACAGTTGGATGATATTCTTCTAAATTTTCAACTTAGAGTATCCCTATGAAGCTAGAAATACGTGGACTTTGCTTCAAAGGTGCATATTCATATTACTGTTGAAATTTGATATATTATCACCACAGGTTTGCAATTGTGAACATTAACTTAATCAGGATAGCTAAATGCTTTACAATTTCTCTTAGCTTCAATTAGATCAATTTAAATTCTAATCAATTTTGAAGGTGAAAGAGGAGTAAAGTGTTTTATTTTATTTGAGATTAACCAGAAGTTATATAAATCATGCTTCTCTGTTTCATTTGTTCAGTAAAATTTGAATCTTTTAATGAACTTCAAATTCATGTTAGAACTCACGATTTATTGGGTTTTGAAAGATTAACATGTAGTCAGAATGGGTGTCCTCGGGTATTTGGTTCAGTTTATATACATACAGGCATATAAAATCACAACATGTATCTGACCTTTCTAAAAATAAGCAGAGCTGGGCGCGCGAACCTTTTTTAGGTTCCGAACCCGAATCTTCGTCGATTTTGGGTTCCGAACTGTTGAAATTTTAGTTAAATGTATTACACACTCGTTATATATTTAATGTTAACTTCCTGTTAGACTAGCTCAGCTATATTAAATTACCTATTGTTTCAATAACTATGTATTACTTTTAATGAGAAACGGACATAAGGTCTAAAGTCGATCACACTTCCGTCGAGGGTTAAATACATTGTCTTGTTGGTTCTGAAGTCAGTCTGTCTTGAACATTACTCAGTGAGAGATGAGTTCCACTCATCTCTCCATAGACTTCTAATTGTATAACATATTTACTCTTTAAATAAACTCTATGTCTTAACGTTGTTAACCCACTGTTATTTAACCTAATTCTAACAGGTTATGGGCCCAGAGAACGATAAGAGTTTATAAATCAAATTATGTTTAAACAAATTAGAAGTTTATAATAGTAATAAAAACGAAGTGCTGTGAAAAAAGTGTTAACCTATATGAAACATATCACTTAAAACGCTTGCGTAAGCAAATCGTGCTCACGCGCTAATGAGGTCAATTATAATGATTGCTCTAGCGAAAAATGCACTTGTGTTATAATATAATGATTTAGTATTTTTGCGGAAGAGGTGTCAAGAGAGGTCACAAATTACCTTTAAATCTGTGACCTTATCCTTTGGTAAACAGTCTTTCAACAAAAGGTTCTTGCGAACTAAGGCTGTGTTACTGTTCCAATTAAATATTAATAATTATATTCAGTGCAGTTATTCTTATGAATTAGAATAATGTTAAAACATCAATTCAGTTAAACAGTAAATCAAGTTAACTGCTTTGGTTGTTTATTTTTGTTAAAGTATTGAATGATAGTAAATACTTATATTCAGTGCAGTTATTCTTATGAATTAGAATAATGTTAAAACATCAATTCAGTTAAACAGTAAATCAAGTTAACTGCTTTGGTTGTTTATGTTTGTTAAAGTATTGAATGATAGTAAATACTTATATTCAGTGCAGTTATTCTTATGAATTAGAATAATGTTAAAACATCAATTCAGTTAAACAGTAAATCAAGTTAACTGCTTTGGTTGTTTATGTTTGTTAAAGTATTGAATGATAGTAAATACTTATATTCAGTGCACTTATTCTTATGAATTAGAATAATGTTAAAACATCAATTCAGTTAAACAGTAAATCAATTTAACTGCTTTGGTTGTTTATGTTTGTTAAAGTATTGAATGATAGTAAATACTTTCAACAAAAGGCTCTTGCGAACTAAGAATTCTGTTTTTGTTTCAATTGAATATTAATAATTATATTCAGTTATTCTTATGAATTAGAATAATGTTAAAACATCAATTCAGTTAAACAGTAAATCAAGTTTAACTGGTTTGGTTGTTTCAAGAAACATTTCAGAAAAACACGTGGGCTAACAAATTTCGTTTGAAGAAAAAGCTCTACAATCTAAAATTGAAGTCTCCTGATCTACTCGACTTTCATTTGAAGGAACTAACTGAAGTTTTTCAAGAGCTTGCCTTGTTAAATCAAGTGATCAGTGAAGAGGATAAAGTGATTTGTCTTCTGTCATCACTGCCAGGGCCGTTTGAAGTGCTTGTCACTGCACTTGAAGCTCAGACAGACATCCCTAACTGGATTACCGTAGCTGACACTCTCCGGAGTGAAGCTGAAAAGTTGAGTATTCTTCTCAAACTAACAACTACTCATCCCAGAGCTACCCCAATCTGGATACACCCAGCAAGGAGGAGGATACGGCACTTGAAACAGTGGGGGGTACTATGGACAGCAGCAGAATTACTATGCACAGCAGCAACAGACACCGCTAACCCAAATCTCTTACGGCAACTGGGGACAACAGGCACCGGGCGGTTGGAATGCCGCAACCACTGGACAAGCTGCCGGTACTTGGAGTGGCTATGGACAACAAACCGGACAAACGCCCCAGCAAAGCTGGAGCAACTCCACATACTTGTGGTGGCTATGGGAACTACAACTACAAGAAGTAAAATAAGTAAAGACTTGTTTGTTTGTAAATAGCTACACAAGAAAGTGGTAGTGTTAAGTTGCTATAATGACTTAGTTTAACTGACATTTAACTTACGCCATATTGTAGTTCTATTCACAGTAAATAAAGAACCTGATGTTAGTCTAGTGGTAGGTTTAGTTAACTTTCGCCTCTACGGTTCTTGCACCGGTGTACAACTTGCTTCAGCATTTGTGAAGTGAATTCTCAAATTAATTGAAATTAGGCTTTTGGATAGTAGTTAGATAGAATTTTTATTGCTTTTTAATGATCAGCAGATTAATCTTTGAATCGTAACAAAAACTACCGACACAGCATTTAATTATTATTTTAATTGATGACTCAGCATGTTTACTTAATAGAAGTACGCGGTCTATTAGGCGAGCATATGAATTGAATACAGATGAATTGATATTCATACTGTGAATATTTGTGAATATTTAGAAGTGAATATTTAGAAATAAATATTTTTTCATTTTGAAATACTAATTAGATTTTGATGATTAGAAAATTTTAAAGTCAAAATAAATTAGGAATTTGCAGGAATGAAATATTTTTAAATTAATATACATAAATGAAATGGTTATATTTATAACTAATTTGCAGTAAAATATTAAACGATCTTTCAATTTTTCTGAAGAAAGAATTTAATAGTAAATTTTATTCAATAAAATAATTAAAAAATAGAAATTCTATTTTTTTAACGGAAGGATGTTAATTTTAATTGCATGATTATTAAGCAATGTTAATTTTTACAAATTAAATTGAAATAAAATAAGCAAGAATGTCACAATATGTTAAGTTCAGTTTTGATGTGTATTCATACTATTTTTTATGTTATATGTAAGTTTGAAATATTTTATATACATAGTATATTTTCTTTTTGGATTTCTGAAGACTCTAATTTATATCGACATTCAGACATAAAAAGAGGGGAAGAAAGGAATTATTTGAAATAGAATTAAACCATTAATAAATGTTTAAAATTCTTGCAGTTATAGGTTTGATTTTTTATGTTACATGTAAGTTTGAAATATTTTATATACATAGTATATTTTCTTTTTGGATTTCTGAAGACTCTATTTTATATCGACATTCAGAAATAAAAAGAGGGGAAGAAAGGAATTATTTGAAATAGAATTAAACCATTAATAAATGTTTAAAATTCTTGCAGTTATGATTGTTCAATTTGAATTTCAGAATTTTTCAATTTGAGTTTTAATGTTTTGAATTTTAGGATTGATTAAAATGAGATTTATGTCTTTAAATTTAGAATAATTCATTTCCTATGTAAATTGTTGTTCATTTTTTTTTAATGGATCGTCTGACATATTCTCTAAATCGTTGCCTATTGATAGATTTACCAAATTTGTTAAATTAATAGGTATGAAAAATATAAAATGTCGTGTGAGGAGGAGTGTTGAAATTTTAGTTAAATGTATTACACACTCGTTATATATTTAATGTTAACTTCCTGTTAGACTAGCTCAGCTATATTAAATTACCTATTGTTTCAATAACTATGTATTACTTTTAATGAGAAACGGACATAAGGTCTAAAGTCGATCACACTTCCGTCGAGGGTTAAATACATTGTCTTGTTGGTTCTGAAGTCAGTCTGTCTTGAACATTACTCAGTGAGAGATGAGTTCCACTCATCTCTCCATAGACTTCTAATTGTATAACATATTTACTCTTTAAATAAACTCTATGTCTTAACGTTGTTAACCCACTGTTATTTAACCTAATTCTAACACGAACCTCCGTATAGCGAACCCAATTTGGAAAAGTTTGGTCCGAACATTTGTTCCGAACCAAACATTTAGTCCGAACATTTGTAAGCTTACCTCTGATTTTTAGGCTATTAGGGCAACCTATATAAAAACAGTTTTTTCAACAAGATACTAACTATTTGTCAGAAACAAGTTACAACCAGAAGGTCTCACCTTATGTTGGAAAAAACACACGTCTTATTTATGTATAAACCTACGTTACTGTATTTTTACAAGTTATTAGTTTTTGTACTAAACTAATGTGTACCAAATTTCAAGTAAAAATATTGAATATATAAGGAGAAATAAATACATAGCTATATAAGAGATTGGCAACTGAGTGAGCTGAACTGTTATTGGATGGAGTGTGAACAATCACAGCTCGTGCATTTGTCTCTACTACATAAAAACGTGGACACATTCTTACGTATTGCGTAATCAATCTGTATTTCTACGTTGCCACACGTTACTAAGGTACAATTAATTCCATAATTTATGCTTATTTATGTCGATACGTAAATATTTCACTTTTGAATTAGAAAATATAGTTGGTATTTATGTAGGAACAAAGTCAAGAAAGGCCAGTAAATTTAAAGAAATGACATGAAATATATAAAGTAATTTAAAAAAGATATGCCTATAAAACATACGTCAAATTCATTAGGGTTAATATAATAAATTTATAATAATAATTATACTGTGACTTCATATGACTACATTATAGAGGACTTGCACTGGTAGAACTGCTGTTTCATGAAATACAACTAATTTAGTGAATTTACTAAATAGGAATAAGAGATTTATAGAAAATAAGTTTTTACTATTAGTTTTCAAATTTTCATTTACATTACAACATTTTTGATTAATCCGATCTAGAAAATTGATAATATAAAACCTTTTTGCATTTTGTTTGAATATGAAAGTACTATAGATACAATACGTTATACGGTATTCTAATACTCCATTTACTTAACTTTTTCTTCTATTCAATATATTAGAAAGGTCAAACAGTGAAGATTATTGTGAATATTTCTCTAAGTTATAATATTAACTTAGTATATTAACCTATATATAAATTATAATCAATTCAATTCTAAAGCGAATACCCGAATACTTGATCTTAAATTATCTGTTCAGCCAACCTACTTACCCTTCAAAAGTTTGCTGATTAGATTTATTTCAATATATTCTCTTTTAAAAACCTTCATTTGATATTTACTCATACATTAGTAAAAGCAAAAGAAAAAATTATCATTCAAAATAAAAGTAACAAGCTAAGACGAGAAACAAATATTTAAAAGATGTTATTGACGAAGCTTGGTGTGCGCAATTATTCTCGCACATATTTGATCTCGCTAAGCCGCTATAAGAGTTACAGTTAACTGATTATAGTGAAATATTCACCCTTATGTACTGAAAAATACTCTTGCATCTAATGCTTGGAAAGATCTCTGATATATTCCTAATATTATTATAGATTTGAATAAATGCTCATAATTACTATTTATCACCTTCGTTTTTGTCTAATCGTATGTATTTATGCGTAAAATTGAACGATTGAAAAGACAGCTTTAAAATCGGTCTTGAATTTAAGTTATTATTATTTTCCATGAGGACTGGTTAGCCAACGGCTAAGGTACTAGAATAGGGTGTTATGTAAAGTTACCTAATATAGCTATACGTTTATAACCTTACCTATAGTTCTACATATTTCAAGCAATTTTAATTGAGATTTGAGGGAACATAATCCGTTATTAAAGAATTAATTTGTTAAGATTATTATAAAACTTACCGCTATTCAAGAAAGGATGAATAACGTAATGGAAGAAGAGCGGGGAAAGAGGCATGTTCTTCGCTTCAGTGTTAAGCAGAAACCTATGTATATAATAGTAGCCGAGAGGTACGGTACATGTTCAGAACGTAAAATAATTAAATGAACATGTCAGTTTTCCCCGGGTACAGAGGTTCGGACTTGCGAAAAAGACGTTCCGAACACTGAAATCCGAACCGTTTTTGAAGAGGTTCCGAATCTGAATGTCCGAACCCATTTTTCTGTCCGAACCTGTTCGCGAACATTCTTGCGGAACGCCCAGCTCTGAAAATAAAAGTTATAACAATTCTAAGAAACAAAGTATCTCTGACAATGATGAAAAATTATCAGGTCCAGCTGCTAGAGAACTTAACGAAATTGAACTCAATCCAGTTGTTTCTAATGTTGATGTAAAATCATCTGAGCTATCATTCGTTCTTAAACTTTGTTCAATGCCCAATCTTAATAGGACTGATATTACTCGTGTATTGGAACACACTAGTACTTTATTAAGTGTTAAATATCCCGACAAAGAATCACATTTTGAAGGTTTAACTTTTAATTATCTCATCAAGAAAAGACTGTTGGATGAAGATTTGTTTATTGCAAACAATGATATTTTATTGGGGTATGAATCTGACGATAATGTCAAGGTAAATATGCACAATGAAGTGGTTCAAAGACCTGTTTATGGTCAATATGTTAATATTAAGGATATACTTATGAACATATTTAAAAGGGAAGATTTATTGCACATAGCTCTCAATTATATGAGAAATAAAAGTGAAACAGGTGAGTTTCATGATTTGAAAGATGGAAGCAAATTAAAAAATTTACCTGAAAATTCACTTCCTTTCATATTGTTTTATGATGAACTTGAGTTGGGCAATGCACTTGGTAGCCATAAGGGAATTAATAAGGTCGGAATTATTCAACTGTCATTAAGATGTTTCCCAACACACTATTATAGTAAGCTGAAGAATATATTTATCTGTGCTGTTTTCCCTACTACAGATAGAGAATATTTAAAGGTGGTGATAGAAAAATTAGTTCATGAACTGTCATATCTTACAAATACTCTTATATTATTGCATAATTTGTTCATTAACTTTTGCTTTGCTGGAATCACTGGTGATAACTTGGGACTCAATCAAATTCTTGGTTTTGTTGAAAGTTTCCAGGCTAATTACTTTTGTCGATTATGCAAGATTCACAGAGATATCTCCAAATCTGCTGATGATGACTCTAGTCTCATCTGCAATGAACATAATTATGATGATGTTTTAATAAATGACATTTCATCAACTGGCATTAAATTTGATAGTTTGCTCAATAAAATCCCAAACTTCCATGTAACCGACAATTGTTTCTTAGATGTTATGCACGATGTTTTGGAAGGTATTGGTAAATTTGGGATGATTGCTATTATTGAATATTATGTGTCCAATAAAGTATTTTCCCTGCAGACTCTCAACTCCAGAATAAGACTCTTCAATTTTGGACATTTGTCTAACAAACCTCCAACAATCACTAAGCAAATGATAATGAATGATCTGTCTTATTCTGCAGCTGAAACGTCAAACCTTATCCTATATTTTAGTCTAATTATTGGTGATCTAGTAAATGGAACTTGAATTGTGTGGGATTGTTATATAACTCTGAAAACATAGTAGACTATCTTTTGTTGAAAAGTTTGTCTCATAGCTATTTTCCAATCATAAAAACCCTAATTAGAGATCATAATGAAATGTATATGTCAATTTTTCACAAAACCCTTAAGCCTAAGCATCACAATCTGTTGCATTATCCTTCATGTATTCTCAAAACTGGACCTATGTCCCATTATTGGGGAATGAGGTTTGAATCCAAGAATAAGTTGCTCAAGTTATTTGCCAGGGTGACCAGTTCAAGAGTTAACTTATGTAAAACTGTTATGATCAGGTATTGTTACGTGCTAGCTCATGATCTCCAGGGTGACCAGTTCAAGAGTTAACTTATGTAAAACTGTAGATACGAACTCTTATTCTTGGATAGTAATCAGTACTGGTATTAAATATCAACGCGGAGATCTTGTTTGCATTGGTCTTTGCGAAGATCTACAACCTGAATTTGGTATAATTAAGAATATTTTTTATAGCAACATAAATGCTCGTGACATAATTCTTAAATTAGATCTCTTAAATAATAATGGGTTTCATTCTCATTATTCAGGATACGTTATTAGTAGAACTAATATTTGTAAAAGTGTTGATATAGGAAGTGTATGTTCTCCTTTAATTTCTATTGTCAGGAACAGTACTTGGTATGTTGCTGATGTAAACTTAAAATGAGTTGAAAGATACATTTCTTTGTTCGATCAGTTTTTTTTTTGTATTCTGTTCTACAACCTTCTAACTAATGTCTTTTTTGTAGTCACTATTATTCATGTCGAATAAAGTTTTCATTCAATTTAAAGTTGTGTATCATTTACTTTAAACAGCATGTCCTATTTTTGAAAAAAATATTTAATCTGACTAGATTTACTATTAATTTTAATTATGTGTGCTAGTTAAATTAAATAGTGAAGATAGTGTACATGATGAGTTATGCTATTTGGATCAAATAACTATTCTATTTAATCTAATCAACATTGATGATCATTCCAACTAACAAATCTTAGTTCAAATAATTAACTTGTTATTAGCTTCAATTAACTTCTTTATTCATTTTAACTTAACATTTTCTATTTGGTCTAATCAACAGTGATAATTATCGTAAATAACAAACTTTGTTTGAAACAATTAACTTGTTATTAAATTCAATTAACTAGTTTATTCATTTCGATTAACATTTTCTATTTTTTTAATAATTTTTTCTATTTATGCCAAATAACTTATGCTTGGGTTCCCAAATAAGTCAGTGTTCATTAAATCAATTAGAAATTGCTAATAAGCTAATTATCAAATAGAAATTGTTATTTGATCCAAATAGTTTTATTTCTCTGTGCGCAGAGGTCCCTGAATATTCTCACTTCCATTATATTAATGATTTTGTCTGGGTAAATGCATGTGAAAATGGAATACCAAATTATTGTTAGAGTCCCCATTAATATAATGATGTACCAGTCTCACTGTCTCTTGAGGCGCCTCGTGGCCCACCAGGCGAGGCGATGGCAATTGGAGTACAACCAGGTCATCAAATCTCCAACCTCTGCAGTGCAATTAGGCCGTGGTAGTTGGCTTCTAACTCAGCATAACTAAAAAATGACACTAAGACACTATTTTATGGGTGCTGTATTTCTATAGAGCCAAGACCACTATCTATATCTAAAATTATTTTTTCTTTTACAGAAAGTGATAGCTAGACTACTGGCTGAATCTGAAGACCTGAGGTGCATGGTGTCCATTGGGTCCGATAACCTCATTAAACTGAAGAAGAAAGAAAGAATAATTTTCTTGTGATCCTGATTAGAAGTTTTGTTTAAAAAGTTAAAGTTGTCTGTGAATTAATTTAGTGGCGATGGGATTAATGATGGTTGGGGTATATCGAATCGGGATACTAGGTCATGTGTGATCTGTGGTCGGGATATGATCATTTCAGCTTGTGCCCTATGCATTCAATTAATATGGTTTCGGTAGTTGGGTTATTGTGCGGTGATAGAGGTACACACCCCTAATTTCTTATTTATAGTGCTGTTTAGTAATTTTGTATCGTGCGTTAATTAGGCTATATATAGCCCCCTTAGTTGCTACTTAAGATATTCTTACCCTACTTCTTGATGATTGTGGATTAAACTTATAATACATTGTTAGCCTTATTCGGGGAATAGGTAGGTAGCTCGTTGTGAATTGGTTGATGGTGATTTTGTTAAGCCGGTGTATCTGTGTGAAATTTTGTGAAGTTCTAGCTAACCTTTTTCACATATCCTTTCCGGTTACTGATCTAATTAAGAGATTTAAGATTGAATCATGTATTAATCCCAAATCTAACTGTAACGGAGTGAAACGACCTTTGGTTCCATAGTAGTCAAATTCACTGCCAGTAAGTTTTTAAATTGTTTTATTCTTGGCTGTATGAAGGTAGATTGAATTTTAGTAGATGTGACATTTTTGTAGAAATTTCTTAATTCTCGTAATCGTGTTACAGGCACGTTGATACTACACTTGTTTGTGGAAGAATAATAAAGAATAGAGAAGACAAAAATTATTTCCCTTTCCAAGTGACACCTGGAATAAAGCTCTGTTCATGGTCACACGTTTGGAATTCTCCTCCGGTCACTGCTTTTGACTCGACGGACATCGGACGTGTGACTATCCCTGAAGGCAAAATTTGATATTCGTGAGTAACTAATGATAATTTCAAATAAGTAGTTAAGACATGATCTCTTAGGTATTTACTATTTACATTCACTTCAAGATCTACCCCCCCCGAGGGGGTGGTAGGAATCTTCCTACCATCCATCAGTAGAAGGTGACTCATCGTGGTCCGGGGGTGGCAATGGCTCAACTCTGTTTCAGTTTGTAATGTTGGCCGGCGAAATACCTTCATACCTAGCTATAGGTGATAATGAATAGCTGGGTTAGAACCCATTAAAATTCTACCGGGGACGGTCAAATCCACCAGAGATGGTTAAATCGAACTATGGAAAGTCCTTATAATAATATAAACCCTAACAGCGTTAACGTGGCCACTGTCTCTGACAGTGGCGTCGCGCTCGGCAGGTCATCCTTTGGTCAGGGGGATACCGGTCGAAATCCTGAGACTGATCCAGAGCTTGGTGGAAACTAGGCCAGCTCTGTAGCTACGGCTAAATCACCGACTGGCAATAAACCGTGTAGTGGCGACCAGGCTACACAAGCAGCTAAAACTGCTAAAGCTACTGACAGCAGCAATAATAACTATAAAGGTGTAAAACCCAAGCACCTACCTAATAATAGAGCAGCAGATTTCTTTGGAGATCCTGTTCGCTTTACAAAATATTACACCATAAAGTCTCCTGCAGGAGCAGACCTGAGTAAGATGAGCCTTTTGAAGGCAGACAGATATATTATTGAATTTTGTGGCGACATTGCCCGCCTATCTACGAGCCCTGATAAAACTCTAACTGTTGAAGTTAAGAGTGGAGAACAAGGAGAAAAGTTGTTGACCATGAAGAACCTTATAGGTGAAACAGTTGAAGTGACCATTCATGAAATGTACAACAAAAGTGAAGGAGTTATTACCTGTGATCTATTGAGAAATTATTCTGACGAGGATATTGTGGATGGTTTGGGTCACTTAGGTGTCATCAAAGCATACAGAATAAAGAAGCGAAATCAGGAGGGGCAACTGGTACCTACATCAACCCTGGTACTAACTTTCAATAGAAGCAGTCTTCCTGATAGGATAAGGATTATAGCTGGGATGACCGAAAGAGTCAGACCCTATATTCCTTTGCCTAAACGTTGCTACAAATGTCAACAATACGGTCATGTATCGAAATCCTGTAGGCAAAATGTCACCATATGTAGTGAGATGTGTGGTGAAGACCATACCCCAGAGACCTGTAGTAGACCAGTTATGTGCTTCCATTGTAGGGAGCCTCACAGTACTTCATCAAGATCTTGCAGTAGATATTTACTTGAGAAGGAGATTGTTGCCACCAAAGTAAAGGAACGCTTAACCTTTAGAGAGGCTAGGTACAGAGTAATGTCAGCGTTGCCAAAGAGAAATCTATCCTTTGCATCTGCAGTTAGCAATAAAAAAGAAAATGTCCCACATGATAATGACAAACCAACAGTGATATATTATAATTCTGAACAACAACCAACTATCACTCCCACGTCATCACTGCAGAGCCTATGTGAAAACTATGACTCTCCCCCAAAATCTTCCAAAAGACCGATGGACCGTTCTCCCAACAAATCACCAAACACTAAAAGACAAAAAGATCACACTGGTAGACATGATGATAGAGTTGATCCCATGAACAATCAAATCAATCTCTCCAACATTGAAACCGTTGTTACAACATACCATCAACCCATAGAACCAAATCCCAAAAGAAACAGTAGAGACAGAGATAGAGGTACATCACACAGAAACATAAATCCCTCATCTTCTTCTCTAAATAGAACAAACCAAAATAAAAGCAAGTTCCATAATTAATCATAGATTATTTTCATAGGAATTTAGCAACAAGAGATGATATCACAACAATATGTCAATGGAATATAAGAGGATATAGATCCAATTACTACCACCTTAGAATATTGCTGCATGACACACAGGCTGTTATCGTGTGTCTGCAGGAAAGTCGTTTACCTGCACGAGCTTCTGCCCCACCAAGATGATTCACCATGCTTCACAAGCGCGGTACTGCGGTTGACGACGTCGACCATGGAGGTGTCTGCACTTTAATCAAAATGAAATTCCATTTACCGAAATAGAACTGAACACACCCTTACAGGCAATCGCAATACGCTGCCATCTTCAAAAATCATATACCATCTGCAATTTATATCTTCCCCCCAACACTCCTGTTGATAATCAACACCTACATAACCTAATAGATCAACTCTCTCGACCTTATTTGCTTGTAGGTGACTTCAATGCCAGAAGTCCCATGTGGGGTGACAACACTACAAATGCTAAAGGAAGACAGATAGAACATATTCTAACACACCAAGACTGCTGTATTTTAAATAGTGGCCAAAAAACTCATTTTCATATGCAAACTAATTCCCTCTCATGTATTGACTTATCGTTATGTTCACCAGATGTAATTCAAGACTTTCATTGGAGTACCCACGAAGAACTTTGTAATAGCGACCATTATCCAATTTTGATGACTATCCAAGATGGCCAACCACGGAAGTGTGAAAGTAGATTTATCATTGAGAGGGCAAACTGGTCAGCCTTTGGAAACCATGCTTTATGTAATTGCAATATTGATGAATTTTATGGTATCGACGATGCAGTGTCTTATTTCAACGATGTCGTCTACCGCAGCACCACTGCCTGTATCCCACGCTCAAAGAATATTCTAAGAACTAACCAGGTACCATGGTGGAACAGAGAGCTTGAAGTTGCTCTCGCTGAAAATAAAAATGCAGAATATAGATAGCTACAGACGGACCTTACTAAATGAAGATAAGATAATCTTCAACAGATCTCGAGCCAAGTTTAGATTCAAAATGAAAATATCCCAAACCGAATCCTGGAAAACTTACGTCTCATCCATAAATGAAAATACTCCAATTAATAAAGTCTGGAAAAGAATAAATAAAATTAGAGGTAAATATAGTGGCATACAAAAGCCAACCCTCAAAACCGGACAGGACATAGTAAGTGACCCGAAAGACGTAAGTAATCTCTTAGGACGAACGCTCAGTGACATATCGAGAGGCAATCAAACCCCAACCTTCCTAACATTAAAAAGAACAAGTGAGAAAAGACTAATAACATTTCCCGAAGATGATACTGAGGACTATAACGCTCCATTTTCTATGGAGGAACTAAAACACGCACTAACAATGAGCAAAAACACATCTCCTGGAAGAGACAGTATCCATTATATTATGCTAAGGAATTTACCTGATATTTCCATAAAGTTCCTTCTTTCACTATACAATAAACTTTGGAAAGAGGGAACTTTCCCATCCTTTTGGAAATCAGCAACCATCATCCCTTTCCCCAAAGCAGGCAAGGACTTGACTAATCCAATAAATTATCGACCAATTGCCCTGACAAGTTGCGTCTGCAAATTAATGGAAAGGATGGTCAACCTGAGGCTAGTCTGGAACCTTGAAAAGAGAAATATACTGCATGAAAATCAATATGGATTTAGAAGATGCCGCAGCACCACTGACGTCCTAGTGAAAATAGACTCCTATATAAAAAGGGCTTTTGCTATGAAGGAACATGTGGTCGCTGTATTCTTTGATATACAGAAAGCCTATGATACTACGTGGAAGTACAGAATTGTAAGAGAATTGAAAACTATCGGCTTCATAGGGTCTCTACCAAAATTCATCTATAATTTCTTGTTAGAGAGGCAGATCAATGTAAAAATTGGCGATCAATATTCTGACCCTTTTTCTCAACATGAAGGTGTACCAAAGGGAAGTGTACTGAGTTGTACACTCTTTGCACTAGCTATGAATGACCTACCAGCGAACATGCCACAGTATGTGGAAAGTAGTCTGTATGTCGACGATTTCGCTGTTTTTTCTAGATCATCCAATTTGGCATCAGCCCAAAGAAGGGTACAATTAGCGGTAAATAAAGCCAAGAAATGGGCAGACAACAATGGATTTATCTTCTCAGCTGCAAAAACAGTTTGTATGCATTTCACGAAAAAGAGAGGACTTTTTCCAGATCCGGACTTACCCTCGGAAATGATACCATCCCAATTGTAGCAGAAACCAAGTTCTTGGGACTAACTCTCGATAAAAAACTATCATATCTACCGCACCTGAAGAACCTTAGAAACAAATGTATAAAAACAATGGATATACTAAAATGCCTATCAAATAATACTTGAGGTTCAGACAGAACGACCTTACTAAGAGTATATAGAGCTCTTGTAAGATCACAGTTAGACTATGGATGCCAAATATACTCCTCTGCTTCAAACACAACCTTAAAAATATTAAACCCTATCCACCATATGGCACTTAGAATAAGTACTGGAGCGTTTAGGTCATCTCCAGTAGAAAGCCTTTATGCAGATATTGGTGAAATGTCTCTTGCAGACAGAAGAGATAAACTGAGCCTCCAACTATATGCTAGATTAATGGGAATGCCAAATACACCTGCAACAAACTCCGTTCAAGACATCCAAAGCGATCACCACTTTGATAATAACCCAAGATTACACACTACATTCGACTACAGAATGAGAAAACTACTCCTCTCTACCAATATGCCAGTGGTGAACGTGTGTTAAACCTTGAATTATAATGTTCCTCAATACACGTTAATAATACCAAATATATGCCCGGGAATAATGAACGAGAAGAAAAAACAAATACCAGACAATATAATAAGAGACCTTTTCTATAACCACACTGCTGAAAATCATGATGGATTTGCTATATTCACAGATGGTTCCAAGTGTGACGATGGAGCCGGGTTTGGTGTAGTCTTACCTAGGAAGACATTTTCAAGACGTCTCCCGGATTGTGCATCTGTCTTTATCTCTGAACTCAGAGCCATCCACTTCAGTTTAGCCTCCTTAGCCCGTTACCCAGAACGAAGATTCACGATATATTGCGACTCTAGAAGTGCCTTGAACACCATAACTGATGCATTTACTAAGCAGCCAGCGGCAATAGACTGTCATCTGTGGCTTAAACTACTTTCTGACCGCAATACTAACACGGATTTCTGCTGGGTTCTATCTCACGTTGGCGTGAGTGGAAACGAGGCTGCTGATGCAGCCGCACTGAAAGGAGCACAAAAGAACAATATTCCTGATATTGCCCTACCCTATCGGGACTACTACCCTGTCTTCAGTAAGGTAATGAGAATAAGAGCCTCTAATAGATGGTCTGAAATTGAAAACAACAAACTCAGAAAAGTAAAGGATGACACATTTGTGTGGAGCTCATCATGCAGAAAAAACCGCAAAGAGGAGAGACTCCTCTGTCGCCTGAGGATAGGTCACACTAAGCTGACCCACGGTCACCTGATGTGTGGCGATCCAGCCCTCTACTGTCTGAACTGTTTGGTACCCCTCACAGTTGAACATATTATTGTGGAATGCCCCGATTACACAGAACAAAGACACCGATGCTACCCCGAGAGGCAAATATGTTATTGAAAGATTATCTGAGTGATAATGAGATTTATATTGGGAAGCTGTTTCATTTTCTTGGATTGATAGGTATTGCTAGTGAACTATGAAGCTATAATCTTTTGTTGAAATCTAGTTAATTTGCGTACGGTGCTAAAGACCCATGCAGTGGTTAGAGCACCAGCTGAAACTCAACATTATGTGAATGTTGGCCCTTTATTAATAATAATTCAAGATCTACCCAATTGGTAACTGTAACAGTGACTGATAGGTAGCTAGGGTACTGTAGATAATCCTACCTATAAGATAATTAGGATTTTTTTTCTCCATTTAATTTTGAATTTAGGTAGGTAGGCTGTCTTTATAATAACTTTATTCTCTGAAATTTTGTGAACTCACTATATAATTTATTATGGATTCATGGTATTCATCAGTTTCAACTGAAACTGAAAATATTAAAGGTCCCCTCCACTGTAATTTTTTTATTTCTCTATGCATTAGAACTAATGTTACTGATTATAAAACTGCAAACTATTTCAAATTTGGTTCTATAGTTTTATTATAATATGTAATTTAAGATTTTTTTCCATTCTTTCTACTACACCTCTGAATTTCAAGCAAAGAAAAAGCCCCCCCCTGTTCGATAGGCTAACACGATCCGACAAAATCAAAACAATAACAAAGCTGATTGATAGATATCAATAGATATCATTGCTACCGGTACCGTATTGTTACTCAAGATGTTCTTTGTGTTAATCGAGTTACAATGTAACAAACTAAAAATGCTTGACAAAGACACCTGCCTACTTAATGAATGTCTTTTGATTAATTTGATCGAATTTTCATTTCAGCGTGATACCACAGCACTCCTATTAGGTATTCGTACATTAACTTAAAATGTACTATAATTTGGAGAATTCAGTCAATTGAGGTTTGGTCTAATATTATACTTTGTATCTATATGACTTTATTTTTGACCGATGTTCAATTTCCCATCATTACCTTTGCAATCTTGCGGATGATTATATTTTCATCGGAATTTATTTATTTATTTATTATCTTGTTATTCGCTTAACTAAAAAAGTGTTCAACCAAATTGCCTGAAATTTGGTGAAACGATTGCTCCATGTCCAGTGACCTGCTGCTAGTCTTTTGGGAATGACCCGGTCATTCATAACTCAAAAAGTATCGAACCATATTGCATGAAACTTGGTGGATCGATTGGAACCATTTTGATAGATTTTGGGAGTGATCGGTTCAAAGATCAAGGTCAATGCTATTTGTAACTCATAAAGTATTCAACCAAATTGTCTGAAATTTGATGGTGCAATTGGTAAATGACCGGGAACGATCTGGTAGAATTTTGGAAGCGATCCGGTTAAAGGTCAAGGTCATTTATAACTCAAAAAAGTATTTTACCATATTGCATGAAACTAGGTGGGACGATTGGTTATTATCCAGTTGGCAGTTTCCTTAATTTTGGGAGAGAACGGGTCAATGCGGAGACGAAGGTATGCGCTCTACCGAGTGCACATAATCTGTATTCATTCAGCATGCATTGGGACTTAGGCTAAATCGTATGAACTATTTTTTAACAACATATCATGCAGACACTGAGACACAGATGAAAAGTAAGGTATGGACCAATTACTGTCCCAAACTAAGGTGCAAACCCTGCCTTACTCAGATTTACTGTTGCCTAACTTTAATATTATAGGTACATAGGCTCTAGCATAGCTAGGCCAGTCTTAGCGTTTCCATAATCCGCCTTATCCGCGTAAGTTACGGTAGGTATTATAAGATTCACTTTAATATTTATCGAAATAGTGTAGTTCTAAGACAATGGATCCATATAAAGAATTCAATTACCTTATTAAGTATTTCTTATTAATCGTTTTCATATATAATAACATTTTCCGATATTGAGAACTGTTAATTTTTATACACTTTCTATTTGAATGCAGATCTGTGAATTGAAATTTTGAATAGGTATGCGCTATGTATATACAAACAACATCCTATTCAAGTATGAGGGGCTTTTTCTTCTAATGAAATTATGAATCTCAGAATGAGAAAAAACGAAATGCAAATATTTCTTACATAATTAATTGTGAACAGAATACTTGATCGATTTAAATTCTGTTTACTGAGATATGTTATATAACCTTAGCTCTACAAATTTAAAGCAATACCAGAATTTTTCAATTTAGAGTGGAGAGGACCTTTAAAGAGGTAGGAGATGAAGGTGTTATCTCATCAGTTGAAGACGATGTTTACAATGACATGGACATAGAATCAGGATACAATGATAAATTAGCCAGAAAGCAAAAATCGAAAAATAGAGACGCGTGTGAATTTGATGAAGTAATTCCATAAACAATTTTGCCATCCACTGCTAGTAACTATTATGAAAATGAAATAGATAGGATATCAAGCTCCTAAAAATATCCAACAGAACAGAATGGTAATGACTCCAAATATAGGAAAATCAATGAAGATGACTCAAATATAGCTCTCAGTATTTATTCTAATAAAGATGATGAACATCAGAGCATCCCTGGAACAGACAGTTCAATGATCAGAATGCTACAAAATGATGATGAGGAGTATGAAATAATCTCTAGAAGAAAAAGAAAGGATTTTACTTCTCGGAGACACAATCAATGACAACAAATTACCCAACCTCAACACACAGCAGTGATATGAGAAGTAGCTCAAGCTCTTATGCGTATACTCTTAGTAGGTCAATAAATACCAACCAAGGAACATCAGGACTCTCACGGAGAGAAGAAACAAATCCTGGCTCCCATGCCAATGAATTGAGGGATGGATGCACTTCTATTATTGTTAAAATATCTCAACATTCCTCTCTAATGAAAGAAATTGCTCTCTTCTTACAGAACTCAGTTTTCAGAAAAGTAAAAATTGACAGGACATCAAAACCTTGACTGTCCTATGCGTTTTGCATCACTCTTCTCAACATATCTGATGAAAAGATGATAATTTCTTAGAAATGTTCTGTTTTAGTTCATTAAGCGTGTCTGTATTATTTACGGATACCTTTTCAATTAATTATTGCAAAAGAAAAAAAATATGGAGTAGTTCTATCAATTTATCGAGGTGGCCAATAGATGTTGCCAAAGCGTAATTTAGTCGGCCTGGATATGCTGCTCTTAAATTTTCCTGGTATCAACTTAATTTTGTAAGGATATAATTTTAGATCCAGTCTTAATTTGCGCCGGAGTGACGTGCAAGACAATCGCAATTGAGCACTACTATTTCTCGTGAATGTTGAGTAGTCTTCTGTAACACTTAAGATTCACACGCTGATTAACTTCTTCATTGCGATATGATTTCGGTCTTCCAATTCGATCTTTGTCAGCACATGTTCCTGTTCCTCTCCTTTTTTTCTATCAGGGCAAGACTACAGGTTTTCGATTATATTTAGTTAAAATTTCTCATAAATATCTCTTAACTTCAACAACTAATCCATTTTAGTTGATAGTAATAGTTAACAATTGTGTGGCTCTTTTTTTTCATATTGAATTTAGTCATTTTTAGAGGTTTACGATTTCGCTCATTAAAAAGTTGATTTGATATAGCTAAAATCTGAAAGTTTTATATTGATTTCGTTTCATAGCTATCTACTAAAACTTGAAGTATTCTTCTTTCATTTGCCGTTTACTAAAGATTTTTATCTTTTTTAGTTTTTGCATAATCAAATTTCAAAATGTTAAAGTGACTTTTGGCCCACCCTTTACATATAATCCAAATGCCTTGAATGAAATACTCAACATTACCAATTTTGGACCATGGAGAATCAAATGCAGATTACCTATTTCACAAGAAAATGTAAGAAGGGTAATAGGACCAATAGGATCCGAAACAAAAGATGAAGAAATTAAAGAAGAAATATCAAAGCAGTTTCAAAATTTGATAGATGTACAAAGAATATATAATGGTAAAGAAAAATCACCAACACTTTGCGTAAAACTGACATTTGCAGGACAAAAACTTCTTGATGAAGTTAGAGTGTATCACCAGATATTCAAAACTAGGATCTTTTTGGCCAAACCCTGGCATACAATTGTCAGTGATTTGGTCACCATGCTCAAGATTGTAGAAACCAAAGCATTTGTGTGAGATGCTCTGGTAAGCATAAATCAGCAGATTGCACATTCAACAATACTGATCAGGTAACCAACAAATGCACAAACTGTAAAGGAGATCACCCTGATAATTACAGAGAATGTGAAAAGATAAAAATGGCTCAAAATATTGAAAAACTTAGGACATATGAAAAACTTTCCAATAAAGAAGCCAAAAAGTCAAATAAAAAAATACCAGCCAACCCAAGAGAATAACCTAGTAAACCGCATAAAAATAATAGAAAAAAAAAATCTATTGGAACTCAAACATATTCAACTGGAAATAAAGCTCCATCAGTAGACCCCAATCTTATTGCAAATATCACAATTTTAATTGTAAAACTTATGAGAGCTGAAACCATGAACAATTCTTCAAAGATAGCAAACATAGTAAAAGATGTAATGGGAGTCAAAATTAATGCAGCAAATTTCATGGATGAACCCGAACAAACTATGATGGAAAGTGAGAACTCCTGGCCTTTCACCCACTAGCCCAAAGGAAAAACAATTAGATACAAAAAATCATAGACAAACTAAAATTAATGCAGATGGGAAACCAATTAACGAGGAAACAGAAATGAAGAAACTGCCTCCTAATGTAAAAAAGAAAGAGACACAGGAGAGAAAATCTAATAAATGAACAATTTAGAAAACCTTAGTATAATTTTTTTGGAATTGTCACAGCTTTTAACGTTAACTCTAAGGCCCCTTTCAAACGAGTCACTCAGTGACCGTCACTGGTGGGTGACGGTCACTAGTTACCCGCCATTATTTACTATGCATTAGGGTGGAGAGTTTTTTTCAACTTTTCAGAATTGGGTTTCACGGTAGAAGGGAAAAGTTGTGGACTGCATAAAAACAATGTGTGCAAACTTTCAGACCCCTAGGTCGATTCCTTTATGTTTCGAGGGTCGTTTTAAATTACGTAAAACACGAAAAAATAGCATATTAACTGAACCCCCTCTAACGAAACGTGTGTCTACTGAAGTTCTTCTTGACATTCAGAGGGGATTAGAAGAGTTACCTCCTCTGATCTCTTTCTACAACCACACACAGGCAGTGGAGAGAGGCATCTAAATGGTAACAGATGCGTCAACAACTTTTTTAGAAATGGATGTAAGAGATAGCTTGATAAGGTCCAAATTAGAGGGAAGAAGGCTCATTCCTACCTAACTAAGTTTGAAACTAAAAAAGATTATATATTCAAAATGTAAAAGACTCCTTCATCTTATGGTAGGGTGGTTGGGGTCGGTTGTGCGTAACTCGACTTACAGCCACCTCCTCGTGGTGAGTTCTGGATTATTTTTGTATTGAACGTATACTGTCACAATACCTAAAATAAACTGAGAGTTGTACTATTCAATTATAATTAAAGTAAAATTGATTGTTTATAGATTCGAGTCATTCGACCCTCGAACCATGAAGATGATAAAATAGAACTCTGAAATTTTAAACATACATTATTGATATGTTTTAACATTGGTTTTAATATATAGAAGCCCACATATAATAAATATTTAATCTCGGCGATTTTTTTATAATATACGCTTTTTCTATTTTTTAGATGTTTTTTTTATGTTCAAATGGGCCTCGAACAATGAAGTTAAAAAGATAGAGCTTTGAAATTATGATCAGATATTCTCAATGAGTTATTATTAAGATATTAATCTATCTTGACTTTTAAGAATAATAAACATAATTTTTGGATGTTTTAAAATAATATGCTATTTTTTCGTATTTTACGAATTTTCAAACGACCCTCGAAACATCAGGGATTCGACCTAGGGGTCTGAAAGATTGCACATATTGTTTTTATGCAGTTCCACAACTTTTACCTCCTAACGTGAAACCCAACACTGAAAAGTTGAAAAAACGCTCCACCCTACTATGCATATACCTGCATAAGTGACATAGCCTTTCAAACGATGTCACTTCGGTTGTCCGGTTGCGCAACTGCATTTTGCAGTGACGCGTGAGGTAACCAGTTACCGTCACCGACCGTGGGGTACAATATTAATAGTAGCTTTCATACGGAGTCACTCAGTGACGCAACTTTTTGTGACCTAGCCCGATTCCATAGAGTATTAAACTGGTTTTTCTCTTTATTGGTGGTTTTGAAGAAATTATTATTATCACCACATGCATAAATCATCGTTAGGTGTATGATGTAAATATTTGTCTATTCTTGATGTTAACTAGGGATGGGACGGAGTTTCGAAATTGGTTGATATTGGCAAATCTTCTGATATCGGTTCTGATAAAAAGTGTCAATATTTGGCTGATACAAATAGCATATTAAATTTTTTGAATGAAAATTGTTCAAACAATATTCAGGTCCTTTCCCATTTGCCGACCCCCCCCCCCCCCCACCAAATTTAATTTAAATTAATTTTTTCTTATGTACTTTGGTCCATAGAATCCGAAAATCATAACCATTTTTTTAGAAATTAATACTTTTTGAGATATGAGGGTTCGAAGTTATTTATTCCCTATGCATTACTGAATTATTGAGAACTTTGAAAAAACTCGTGTTCTCACGCCTATTGGCCGAAGATAGCCGTATTGTAGTTTGTTGTATCCGCTAGTTTGTTGTACTGCACACTTCATTATTAATTAATGACCTGGCAGGGGGGTATGGGAGGCAAAACGCATCCCATTACACATATATCAGTATTTGATTAATAAATGGAAAATATCACGGAAACTAACTCGAAATATTCGATATGTATTATCAGGGAAAAAATAAACGAGGTCACTTTAAATTTTAGATGCAAAAACCGTGGAGTTTTTAGTCAAAATTTTGAGATTTGACAACGTTGCATAGGATAAGCTCCACCTTCTCGTAGTATTGAGAAAAGATGCCATGCAGTAAAAAGTTTATGACTACTGGAGACCAATTAGTGAATTTTCTTTGAATATTGAAATATAGTGCGAATTGAATTATATCGTATTAATAAAAAAATTACTTTTCGATTAACGATTATTTAAACCATCAGGCCTTAGACGAAATAACTATATTTATAAAAAAAAACTATTGCGCTAAACTATAATGCTTGTCGTGTATTTCTCTTAATTTTTTCATATGGGAGTAACTACAGGAACATTATTTAACCATTTTGTAATAGTGGTTTACACACAGATTTAATTGTATATCAAATTCTAATGAAATAATAACTACATTGCGTAGCACTTCACGAAAAACTGCTTGGCATCATTTGATTTAGTATCAATCCATTTTTTTCATGCTCTAAATTTTTGACAGAATAACTACCCATTCCATACTATCAGTTAGTAAGATCGAAACTTAATAAGTGAGTATGAAGAATAATTTGAATTTTTTTGAAGGGCAAGAACTAAGATAAATACACAATAGCCAGTATGACACAGTAGCTGATAGCAAGTAAGAGAAGATTTTTAAATTTCGACTATAGAAGTTCAAACTTCGTATCTATTATAGAGCATCTTTTTGTAATTCGCTATCGGCTGCTGTGTCACATCAGATGTTGCGTATTTAACTTAGTTCAATTTTTAATGTATATAGTTAGTTCATTATGCAATGTCTATAATATCCCCGATTAATGTAAAGGCTGATTTGGTTAAATTGGCTTTTGTTCTAATATTTTAATAATTTTTATAAAGAAAAAAAAAGATAAATAGTAGAATATATACTATGGGTATAGGTAAAGCCACACCTAGGCTAGCGATGCATTGCCAAATAGAATTCTACAAACTCCTAAAATTAGCTTACATATTATTCATTGCTTAATAACACATTCATTTGCATGAACTGTGTAATAGTTAAATTTGTAAGCTATATCTAAATCCTTGTATTGAACAGTATATCCCTATATAAAAATATCTTCCATAACGGGAAGTAGTGTTGGCCATATTAATATTTTAACGTGGTAGAAAGGAGAAGAGGCTATTGATAAATACTTTAATTTGTTTGCTAGAGTTTAGAACCTAGAGAACGTATCTACAGTACGATCGCAGACTTCCACCTCTCTTTTCAAGATAGCTTTAATGGAGTCTTCAATTTTACATAGTAAAAGAAATTAAATAAAACTATTTTGAAAAGTTATAGATATTTTTTTTCTGAAAACTTAAAGTATAAATTGCCACTCCCTTCATTTTGTCTTCTTTTTACCTTCTTTTGTCATTCAATAATTTGAATTGATAAACAATTTTTTCCATGATCTAGATTTCTGTTGAATTTGCTCGAATTGTAGTCCTCCCTATAACCTCGGTCCCTTCTGTACCGTGAATTAAGTTTGATTAGATTTTGGGAGAGATCGGGTCAAAGGTCAAGGTCAATTATAACTCAAATAGTATTCAACCAATTCCCTGAAATTTGGTATTGACCATTTATTGGTCAATAACCAGGAACCATTTGATCAGATTTTGGGAGTGAACTAGAAAAGATTAAGTTCATTTCTAACTCAAGTCAAATTATTGGGTGGTCAAGGTTATATATGGTGACGAAGGTATGCGCTCTATTACGAGTGCACGTCATTTCGTTGGTCATGTGTAGGGTTGTGACAATAAGCAGATAAAATAATAGATCTTAAGAATATCATAGAGGAAACGAAATGAAATGGTATCGGGTACTGTATACCACTGATTTAGAATGATTAAATAGTCTTTCATTCATTCCGTCCATACTATTCTCTGGATCTATGATTTTAAACGCATATTGTCACGATCCTAGTCATATGTTGATATTTAGTCACCCAAACTAATTATTGATAAGCCATGTTGTTTCTTTCTTTTCTCACTATTTTTTTGTTAATCTTTTATTTTATTACTTGGGTGCATAATATTGCTCTCCTCATTGGAGAGCATGCAGCAGCTGTCGAAATCTTCATGAGACTTTCGATGGGGACTGATTAACAACACTAATTGCTGATCTTAATCAAATAGAAAATATCTGAAGCACTGGAGCAAAATAATCCAGTATATGTGGTATAGCATGAGGAATTGCTAATTTTTTTATTTATTTAAAGTAAGGCTTGTTTCGATGAATATAGAAGGATATCTAAAGCCTAGATCACACAGTCAGAACTGTGTTGGATCGTTCTTTGAACGAAGGGAGAATAAACGAAATTCCGGCAACACTTGTTATCATGATTGGAAAATCAATCATGGTAACACGAGCGTTGATAGAGCGGTGTTCTACGAGTGTAGGCGTTGGCTCGGCGGGTTTAAAGTTGGTAAAGCGGTATACTGCTTTTGATTACGGAGCTGAGTGGATGAAATTAATCAGAAATTCTGGTAGATTTTTGATATCAATCGATAGTTGAGGCTCATCATTTGAAGGCCTGACACACCGGAGGAACTTTACTAGAGTGTTCCTGTAGCAGGGGCAAAAAATTGTTAACGCTGACCAGAAGTTGGCCCCCGTTCAGGAAACGTCGTATACGCTTGACCACCGCTTATGTTCACACTTACCGATCCGAAAGTTTTGAACTACAAAAAATATTACGAGCGTTGAGAAGCAGTAGCTTTCCACTCCGCAAAGTTCCCCACAGCAACAAAACCCAGTCAAAGTTTGGCACCATTATAGACGCAAATACGTAAATCTCAAATGCTTGACCACCGCTACTTCGCCAGCATTGCCCGGGCGGTGATTAAATGTTGCATGAACTTTGATAAGGCAGTTGAAAACGTTTGAATCACGAACATGAGTTTTCTGAAACGGTCTCAGAAAATGAAGCAAAGATTCATTGCAGTGATGAACTTTGGTTTGATGTTGGTAAGGAGGTTGCATAGCTCCATACTGCCAAACCAACGCTCGCTGCCTCTTCCTACCGTTAAGCCAACTCTATGTCAACGACGGCTTCAGCGGTGCATCGCTATGGCATCACCTGTATTTTATATTTTGATACATTATTTCGAGACACAAACTCATAAAAAAATAACAACGCTCTGCCAAAGTTTGTCAACGTTTAATCCCCGCCCGGGCAAAGCTGGGGAAGCACCGTTCAGGATTTCTGCATTGGCCTAGCGGAATGAAGCGTTCACGAACTTGCTTCTAGCGGTGCCAAACTTTGGCTGGGCGGTGTTTTAGAGGTAGCGAACTTTGCAAAGAGGAAAACTACCGCTCCTCAACCCTTGCAACATTTTGAAAAGCTCAAAACCGTCGGAGCTGTAAGTGAACATAAGCGGTGGCCGTGCATATATGACTGTGCTTTAACGAGGACCAACTTCTGTGAACGGTAACGAGCGGTGATGAATTTTTTCACCGCTTAAGGAACGGGTGTAGGTCATAATCACCCTGGACTTAAGCCCCCTCCCCCCCGGTCACGAGCCTCCATATTTTCCTAGTTGAGCAAATGAATAACTACTTAGATATGTATAACTGAGAGTAGCTACCTAAATATAGATAACTGAGAGTAGCTACCTAGATAGGGATACTCTCAGTTAGTTCTATCTAAGTAGCTCTATCTAAGTAGCTCTTCATTTGTTTAACTAGGTTAATAAGGATTCCTAAAATACCTAAAGAAAACAAGATTACTATTCATTAGTCCGACGCCCCATTAGTCCGATACCAAATTGGTCAGACGCCCCAATTTTCCGATACCCCAGTAGTCCGACACTTATGAAGTTTATTACTGATTTAACATAAAATATATGTATATCGGGGGCGTCATCTCGAACCCCCTGCCAGGTAATTAAAAAATCATGAAGTGTGCAGTACAACAAACTAGCGTATACAACAAACTACATTATTAGCTACTCCCAGTTATTTCTATCAAAGTAGCTCTTCATTTGTTCAACTAGGTAAATAAGTATTGAAACACAGGGTGGGGGGGAGAGGGGGCTCGATACCCGAGGGGGGGGGGGGGCTTATGTCCCAGGGGTGCTCATGACCGGAGGCTTAAGTCCGGGGAGGCTCATGACCGGGAGGGGAGGGGGCTTCAGTCTGGGGGTTGGGGGTGGCTCATGACCATACCTCAATTAACACCAAAAAAAAAAAAGTTCGGCCAAAAACTAAATATTTATTTAGTTTAATATTGTTTGTATTAGTTTAGATTTACAATACTTTTGAATCAGTCAATCAATTTGAGTTTCTAAGTTTATATCTTATTCATTAGAAAATAAATTTTTACCCTTCATCAATAATTAAACTTTTGAAGGTGATAAATGAATAATTTCGCTCAGGGGCTCAATCCTGAATTGTCTGTGGTGAATGTTTGGGAAAGAGTTGGCGTCTTTGGACTCTGAACTATTGTAATATGGATTATCTTTTTTTTATATTTACCATGCTTATCATTTTTTTTTAAATAGTTGCAGTTTTAGAGAATAGCGCTAGAGTTATGCTCTCCAACTAAGAGGTTTAAGATTTTTCTGGTATGTAGGATTAATTTTCTATAACCTTTTCATTTTCATCTTCCGTCTGTGAATGAAGCTTGTTCTTGTGTCTTTTTCCTACAAATCTCTTGGTAAATGACTGCATATTCACGTTCTGCATCTCTGAGCATTTGTGAGTGACATTATTCATATTGAACCATTTTCTTTTCTGACTGCTTCTTCGAGTTCCTTTCCATTTGACGTCAGCGATATGGCCTTTTATTCCAAGCAGAGGTCAAACCTCATAATTATGATGATAAGTTTTTAGTTACTGAAATTAATATAAATTGAAATAGGTAGCATCTAGATTTAGGTGATCCTTATAAGATACGTCCGTGAGAGAGGCACCATTTATTTTTTAATGGTAAACTCTGCTGCCTATATCATTTGATCTTAACTTAATTACAGTTGAAAAAACTAATTTGATTACAGAGTTAGGAATAGTTATATAAAATATGTTATATATTAGCTGCAAGTTACAAATTATCGGATGGTTCCAATTCTTCGATCAAAATACAAATAAGTATATAATTAAAATTATTTAACTTTAATTATATACATTTTCTGGTAATATCAAAGATGTAAAACCGTCCAATAATCCGCAACTTGCCCTATCGCAGAAAGTAATCGAGATCTAAGTGGTATTAGCATGTATGACCGAAATGGTTAACATGCAAAGAGAAATATGCCCTCACGGCCTCTTACTATTATTATTATTATCAAAGAGGTATATGGTATCACTTTTTTTATTTCAAATATTATTCAAATATCATACAATGAATAATCATCACAGACCAATTTTATGGAAATGTCATGGCTTGTCCTTTCTTAAATTATAAACGAGAATGATTTCAAGTTTCGAGAATAATTATGATATATTAGTGTGATTTCATTCGAACACCCACATATAGATGTTTCAATATTACCAACCAAATTGTCCCAAACTTTCCTATTGCTATAGTTCAGGCTTACTTGTACTTCCATGAGTTCAGGTATATAATTATTAGTAATTATTTATTTGGATTTAACATTCTTATACTTTTTGATATTAAGTGACCAAAACAAAATAGTGAAAATACTCTAATTATTACTGGAGAACGCAAATCAATAATTATAATTAATTTTAATAGAAATGTTAAGCTAATTGTAAAACAGTAAGATTTAATGCCACCAACCATCTATATTTAAAGATAATTCACTAATTGGTATCTTAATAGAAATTAATTGGCATCTTTTCTCAATACTACGAGAAGGTGGAGCTTATCCTATGCAACGTTGTCAGATCTCAAAATTTTGACTGAAAACTCCACGGTTTTTGCATCTAAAATTTAAAGTGACCTCGTTTATTTTTTCCCTGATAATACATATCGAATATTTCGAGTTAGTTTCCGTGATATTTTCCATTTATTAATCAAATACTGATATATGTGTAATGGGATGCGTTTTGCCTCCCATACCCCCCTGCCAGGTCATTAATTAATAATGAAGTGTGCAGTACAACAAACTAGCGGATACAACAAACTACAATACGGCTATCTTCGGCCAATAGGCGTGAGAACACGAGTTTTTTCAAAGTTCTCAATAATTCAGTAATGCATAGGGAATAAATAACTTCGAACCCTGCCAGGTCATTAATCAATCATGAAGTTTGCAGTACAACAAACTAGTGGATACAACAAACTACATTATAGTTTCATGTAAAAAATCTATAATGTTTGAGTAATTTCAATGAATGAAAACACGAGTTTTTTTAAAGTTCTCAATCCTTCAGTAATACATAGGAAATAAATAACTAAAACCCCCATATCTCAAAAAGTATTAGTTTCTACAAAAAACGGTGGATCAACTGTACTTTAAGGACCCCAGTGTTAACCCAAGTGTAGTTTAAGGACCTCAGTGTTAACCCAAGTGTAGTTTAAGGACCCCAGTGTTAACCCAAGTGTATTTTAAGGCAAGGTTTATAGACAATAACCGGTTAAACGAATAGGAAAAAATTGCCAGACGTACGATTTCTTGAAGAATTGGTGTGAAAAAGTTAAACGAGTGCGTTTTTCTTTAAAACTGTACATATTTGAATGGTAGTTCCGTACTCAGAATTCTTTTAAATTAATTAATCTATCATACAATATAAAAATATTTTAATATAATTGTTTTTTTTAGTTTAAACACTTGCGTGATACAACTTTTCTTCCTTCAGAATTCAATAATCTATCGAATGGTATAAAAAAAATTTAATAAAACTGTTTTTCCGCTCCAAAATGAACAAAAAACTAACTGCTATTTTAACACCATTGTCCGTTGATTAATGGGCACTGGTTAACATTTTCATCCGCTTTGATTACTGTTAGAACACACATAATATTCCAATAATTAAATAAGAAATAAATAATATTAAACGTCAATTATTTGTAAAATAGGTTTCATGACACTGCAATGCTATATCAATTTTTTGTATGTTACCGATTTTACTTATTTATATAGCCTAGTAAGTGCCGACCTACCTACCTACTGACTACTGTGTACCCTTGATATACTGACTACATCATGTTCATTATTAATGAAAAAATTCATTAATTTTTTAAATGAGTTATCAAAATCATTCTTTTAAAGTTCTACCTTAATCAGTTATTATTTAATTTTTAAGAAAATATACTTTTTAATTTCAGAGATGATTTAATTTCAGAAGTCGAAACTTAACCTTTGTTAAATAATAAATTATTACTACCTAGGTTCTATGAAATGAAAAAAAAATGTTTATATATTATTCCAAATTGCAATACCTTATAACTAATTACTATGTAGGAATAATTATTTAGATAACACTTTAAACAAAAATAAATTATCAAAAGAATTTCTGGATGTAGCTCTTAGTAACATTCTGAAGTTGTCGTACATTTCTATTTGTTTAACCTGTTATAGTCTATGAACATTGTTTTAAGGACCCCAGTGAATTTTTGAATGTATCAATGCTACGGCATTCTGCATATCTTGACTGTAATCAAATAGAAATAATTCTTCTAATACGGTGTTCAGAGCCGCAAAAAATGGACAGAGCAACATTCCAAACAGAAATAATTCTACCTCTACTTGGTGAAGATCCACTACCGGCCATTGAATGGATGAAGCAAAGACAACTATCCAGTTAAAATGATAGCAATATTGGGAAATAATAACAAAATGTTACCCAATATAAGGAAATTGTAACAATAACATATGAATATATATAATAATCATTATGAGAAAATAAGAATAATTTAAGGACCCCAAATTTCAAACTATTCCCCAAGTGTAGTTGAAGGACCCCAGTGTTAACCCAAGTGTAGTTTAAGGGTCTTTAAACTACATGTGATCCAAAACTGTTATTATTTTCGGATTCTATGGACAAAAATACATATAATAAATAAGAATTTTAATTAAATCTGGTGGGGGTCGTCAAATGGGAAAGATCCAATATCCATTCTATAGCTGTAACTTAATAATAATTTTTTTAATTTAAATTATTAAAAAATAATTTCATATAGATAGCTAATCCTATTTTTATAATTTAAATACTTGTTTTCTTTCTTTTTCGAGAGAGTTTCTCTTCCTTCTTGAGCAGTTAAATCAATAGAAGTAACTCCTCAAATGATGAAAGCATTCTAATTATTCTTTAGATTGAGGGTTTTCTAGCATGATTGGTTGTAGTGACGGTCACTAGTTGCCAAGGCTTTCACACAAGGCAACTAGTGACTGTCACCAGACCCGTGTGAAAGGGGCCTTAGCTAACAGAACTGAAAATAAAATAATATTCATCAAAGCCTCACATATTATGCTTATGTGAAACCTGGCTGAAAGAACATAGATTACCAGTTTTTTATTAATTATACTTCTTTCTTTAAATGTAGGCCCCAACAAGCTGGGGGAGGTTTGGCTTTACTTGTACGCAAGCACCTTTGCGTAACCGAAAAAACATTGATTAATTTTCCTTATAATAAAATTGAAGTTCATGCTGTGACAATTCATAGTAATAACAAAACAATTGATATAATGACTATATAATCCTAACAATGATGTAAATGATGTAGCCAGAATTGAATGGGAATTTTACTTTGACCAGTTGGTTGATGGAAGAATTATTGTTGGAGATTTTAATTCTCACCATCAACTTTGGGACTCTTAATAGCATTGAAACTCATCAGGAAGGAATTTGGCAGAGGTACTAATGAATATACCTGAACTATGCATCCAAACCCCAACAGATATGAAAACATACTATCACATACAGTCAAGAAAATTCTCCACCCTTGACCTGTGCCTGCTGAATCTTGATCTTTATGCTAGTGCTATAATACAACTGGAGGAAGATTTAGGCAGTGATCACTTCCCTATATCTGTTGAGATAAATTTTAAATCTGAAACAGCAATATTCAAACGGAGATCTAAATGGGCCAGAATGTAATACAGATAGTACAAACTTGGAGGAATCATATGGAGGTTTCTTGGTAAATATTATGAACACAAGTAATGAAAAATTCCAGAAAACTAAAGAAACTGTTACTCCAAAATATTGTAAACCCTGGTGGAACCAACAATGTGCAGAAGGTGTAGCTGAAAGAAGAAAAAGAAAAAATTCTTTTCACAAACATCCAACCATTGAAAACCTCATTTCTCTCCGAAGAGCTGAAGCTATTGCAAAACAAACCACCAAAAAAGCTAAGAAAATAATCATTTATAGAATTCCCAAACAAAATTAATAGTAGAAATGTATTAATAAGCTAAAAAAACAAATCAAGTATAATTTAAGCACAACCACTGAAGCACAATCAAGCCATTCTTAATCCGAATCACAAATCAAACATTCTAGCAAAAAACTATGCCAAAACATTTGATTCTTCTATTTACAGTGTGAATGAAATGAGTTTGCTACTTCCCATCACAATGGCTCTGAATGACTGCTCTAATGACATTCAAAATAAAAACTTTACTCTGTATGAACTTGATAAAGGACTAGAAAATCTAAAAAGTACCACACCTGGTCATGGGTAGCCGGTAAATTGCTCGAAAACAATTGCTCGAAAGACAATTGCTCGAAAACAATTGCTCGAAAGAACAATTGCTCGAAAAACAATTGCTCGAACGAACAATTGATCGAATGAACAATTGCTCGAATTATCAAATTGCTCGAATGAACAAAATTGGTCGAATTATAAAATTGCACAGTTTTCGATTTTTTAAAAGTCAGTTATTCATGAAGTGGAGCTGCACCTAACAATGTTTGTTTCTTTTTAGTAATTGATCATTAATCATTCTATAAATGATTTTAATTATTAATCATTCTGCATAATCTTTTTTTTAGACCGTTTGTGTCATCTTGTATGTAACATGTGAATTGGAATCATGTGGTGAATCACTACTATTCATTTTTTTTTATCATTAAACCCGAAAAAATTTGTAGATTAATTAAAACTCTGCCATAACTTTGATTAATTCCACCTATTGAGGTGCCACATACAGATAGGCTAATAATAAATCTACAAAAAAAAACACCACATGATTCCAATTCACATGTTACATACGAGATGACACAAACGGTCTCTAGGAAAAAAAAAAGATTATGCAGAATGAGTAATAATTAAAATAATTTACAGAATGATTAATGATCAATTACTAAAAAGAAACAAACATTGTTAGGTGCAGCTCCACTTCATGAATAACTGACTTTTATAAAATCGAAAACTGTGCAATTTTATAATTCGAGCAATTTTGTTCATTCGTACAATTTGATAATTCGAGCAATTGTTCATTCGATCAATTGTTCGTTCGAGCAATTGTTTTTCGAGCAATTGTCTTTCGAGCAATTGTTCTTTCGAGCAATTGTTCATTCGAGCAATTGTTTTTCGAGCAATTGTTTTCGAGCAATTTACCTAGAACCCTGGTCATGATATGCTACATAATGATATGTTGAAACATTTACCGTTATCTTTACCAGGTTAAATTCGGGTCCATTACGTTTACTAGCTTCCTTTCTGGTCTGTTAACTTTACTTGGTTAAAATATTAATATTTGACCAATAATTTGAATAAGAATATAATTTTGGAATCATGGATACCAAATTAAAGGATTTAAGCATATTTTTTCCATTTTTATACCGCACTCGTTCTTCACAACTTCAAATTGGATCACGTTTTTCATCAATTCTTTTAATTAATAAAATATAAAAAATTAATGTATAATCAAATATTTATTAAAAATGAACTAAAGTTTTCTGGTCTGTTATCTATCTTTACTAGCTTAGCTTTATTTCTGGTCCGTTATCTTTACTAGCTTAATTTCCGGTCCGTTATTTTTACCATCTTCATTTATGGTCCGTTAACTTTACTTGGTCCATTTCTGGTCCGTTAACTTTACTTGCTCCCTCAATTTTTAAATTTAATTCAATAAATTTTTTCTTCCTGTTTACTGTTGACCGTATCTGTGGTACGTTATCTGCTTCACATTATTATAAACACTTGATTGTATCAGTTCTGTCTGATCATATAGAGACAATATTTATTCACCCTAACTCGAGTGGTTTTTTTTTCCTACAATACTGTCTGTTCTTTAATGAATGCACACACCGTACAACAGATGGATTATGACCAATTCACAGGCTTGCTATTGCTGGTAACTTTAACACTGAATATATCTGGAGTTTTACACTTTTTATTTATGTAGCATAATTACAATACTTTATTTTCAATCAATTACAATTATGAGTTGGCATAAATATGTGGGAGTATGGTTTGAAAATAGCTGGGTTGTGGTCCCAAAAAATTGGATATTCAAAGATAGCAAAGGCACAAAATTTTACTGGCCTAATGCAGGAAATATGGAAGAACTTTCGCGCTAAAACACAATTCCTAACAGAAAGAGCTGGAATATATGGAGGGTTTACGATCCAGATATCTCCCATGGTAATTATATTACGGTAATGATATAATTCTTATCCATATTATGCAAATCTTAGATAAAATAAACTTGTACTGCAAATCTACTTCTAAAGTTAAAATTAATATTCCAACTAACATTTCAACGATTCCAGGACAATTACCCCCCGTGCAAAAAAAACCCGCGGTCAAAAAACCCCCATGCAAAATACCCCCCGCAGTCAAAAAAAACGTGCAAAATACCCCCTGAAGTCAAAAACCCCGTGCAAAATACCCCCCAGACAAAAAAAACCCGGACAAAAACCCCCCCTGCAATAAACCCATCGGACAAAAAACCCCGGTGCAAAAAACCCCCAGTCTGTCTATATAATTTTATAGTTAAAATAAGTACAGTATACATTTTGTCACTATCAAACCTGGCCGGGGGGGGGGGACAAGCCCCCCCCCCCTCCCCATCGGACCACTAACTTAACCTAAGGTGCACTATAATCTCTTTATATTTATAACATATAGTAATTTTATGATTAAAAAGTAATGAAAATTAATAAAATTGAATTAGGCTATTTATATTGACCGGGGTTTTTTTGCTTGGGGGTTCTTGTCCGGGGGGTTTTTGACCGCGGGGTTTTTTTTGCTCGGTTTGGGGGTTATTGTCCTGTCGCCCATTTCAACATAACTGAAAATTATTAACATAGGTTTACTTCACAGAAGATTATGACTGTTGTACGAGAAAGATGGAGGGTGTCACTTCAGCATCTGAGGTTGAGAGCCATCCTAGTGAGAGCCCAGTGAACTCCCCGTGGCCGGTAAATTCCACCGCGGAAAGTTCCACCAGGTAGATTCCACCATTTTGATAAAAATATACAAATAAACAGTTTTTAACACTGCTAAATTTAGCTTCTTGAATCTATCAACAGAAACGATCAGATTTAATATTTGACACAAAAAAAAATTGTTAGGTTATATTCATTATTGAAAAGGTTAATATTAAGCAGCAATATGACAAGCAAGTTGTTGGTGTCTATTTCTTTAGAATCAATTTAAATCAGCGACCTGCTGAACCGAATATGTATTAAGATTTTTCATAGCTAAAGAAACTCTGTACGTTTTATGATTTATATATCTTTGTGAGTTTTAAAGTTAAAGTTACCTGCTTAACTCTATTTTCAAAATTTAGTTGAAACGAATTATGTTTAAACTCTATTTTGTAATTCTTTCAATAGAGATCATATAACAGTTTCAGAAAGTTTCCGCTTTGAAAAATTTCTGTTTTTTCTTATTAAAATATATCGATATAATTTTTTTTTTTTTGTTTAAAAAGACAATATTTTTCCATTAAAAACAAGAAGGATAAAATCTTTACAGAAGATGAAATTCCTTCAGGAACTACGAGTGAGGGAGGGGTTGAGTTCCCTGAAGGGGTGGACCCGACCCTCTAAAACCTCTCCTTCGCGGCTGAGAGGATGCTGAAGGCATTCCCTCTCTGGATCGCAAGAGCCATTCGCTGTTGGAACCAGGCAGACTCCCTTGGATCATTCGTTGTCTCAACAAGGCATCTACCTATGGACTTCATGATTAAGGAGGTCGTACTACCGTACGCTCCTGTGGTCTCTATAGCAATTGGCTCAAATATGTATGCATCTCCAAGGGCGGAGTATTTCTGACGTTTACGGTTCTCCGCAGCCCCGGCAGCTGATCCGGCCTCAACTGCGGAATCATTGAGGTGTGTCTCGGCAAATGTGTCGACACACGTGCAATCCCAAATCAGACTCTTTTCATTCATGTAAGGAAACACAGTAATACCATCTGGGCGTTTACCATCACCTCTGTCAAGCCCAGGAGGCTCAAGTACTGAAGGGTGTTCTGCTCTCTGCAAAGCCCGTTTTACCACATCATTCATTGCTGCATGTCTTGGGTGACGCCCAGAACTGTTCCTACAAGACAGGCCATGCAGTCCTCTGACATCCATCCCACTACCACAGCGGCAAGAATGAAGTTCACAAACTCTGGCACAAACTCTGAGAGCAATGGCTACCCTCAGGACCTCTGGATCGAGCTGTGTACCCAATGACGGTATGGGAATCCCGTTCAACCACACTCCAGTTTCTTTAAGAGATGCAGATAATAGTCGTGCCCTTGCAACCTGATCAGCTCTAGCCAACAGACTCTCCATTAATGAATGAGCCCGTGGTGTATCCCATTCTTTTTGACTGGACTCATGGACTGGTACCGGGAGACCAGCCTGTAAACCCTGCCTCCATGTCCCAACTGCATCCGTAAGCTCTCCGGTATCGACTACATTAATATTAGAAAGAATAGTTTCAACTAAATCACTCACAGAATACATTGAAGACACAAAAGCAGGTAAGGCAATATCTCCAGCTCTCCTACAACCCAGTCCACCAAGGCCAACCGGTAAAGTTGCCTGAACCCAAGAATCAGCTGACATCTCTACATTGGTCACACTGGCAACGGCAGATCTAAGTGATTCATCAAAGCAGCTAAATTCGACTACGTGCTTGTAAGCTGGAGAAGCCCGCAGAACATATTGTAGCTTCGGAATGGAGAAAACATTTCTCAACAAAAAGAAGGCTTGATGGTTATCCACCACCCGCAATCGAGAGACCATGAGATCCAGATCTTTTTTCTTCCTTAAAACCTCCTCGGGGATACCCAAGTCACTTAAAGGCGCACCCAACAAGAAGCAATTGTCCTTATGAACCACTCTGATATTTGGAAGCACTGCCAAGAACAACAATTCTGTTTCACCATGGGCATTATCATCGAGAATGGTCAGCTCACATTTGGCGCTACTAACTTCAAGTCCGATGGCACTCAACCCATCTATCAAGGTTTTTACGTCCTCGTCAATTCCAAGAGCAAACATAGCCGGTCCAAAAGGGTCACCCTGTTGGATACCTGTCTCCGACCTCAGCACCTCTTCACCAAAAAACAAAGCTGAAGGCGAAGAATAAGCTTGCCAAAGGAGTCTATATAGCTCAGGCACACGGTTACGAATAACAGTAAGGAAGGTATCTTTCCTCAGACAATTGAAAGCGTTTTTCATATCCACCTTGAGAAACACCCTCCTATGGTTACAGTCATTCAAGTACCGTCTTGCAGAATGTGCGGCAGCTTCACAGCCACCTTTCGTAGAGAACCCAAGCTGAACCGGTCTTAATTCACTACCAAGAGAGTGTGATAAGGGGCGCGCACCAACCTTGGCAGACAACCTACGCAAAGTATTACCAACTGCTATGGGTCTGATGCCACCATCCTTTTTGGTTAAAGCGCATAATGTGGCTCCATAGAAAGTTGACAAAGCAAAATCAGGAACTTCTCCTCTCAATATCGCATTCACAAAATCTGTCAGAGTGGTGGTCAAAATAATTAAACATTTTATTATGGTAGCTACGTGTCAAATTTATTTCTAATTCCACTTTTTATCGTCGCTGATTTAAATTAAAATATATATTGGTACATTTAAACACTTGGGTGATAGATAGTATATATAAAATAAAATTGATGTTACAAACAAACAAAATATTATCCTTAATTTCATCTGCAACATATATATGTTTAAAGGAGAATCAAATGGAATCTAACTGGAGAACTTGGGGAAGCGGAACTTTATTGTTGAATTTACACGATTAAAATTTTTATCATAAATTTAATTGATTCATACTTAAAAGATTGTCTGATCTATCAATTATTTAGTATGTTCGCCTAAGCTTATCTTTTAGGCCTTGACTTAAAATAACATATTCTTATAATTTCTTAACTAAACTTAACTAAGGAAATGATGTTTGGTTACCACGAAAAAAAACTTTTTTTTTTCATTATTAGGAGGTGGAATCTTCCGGCGGTAGAATATTCCGTGGTGGAACTTACCAGCGGTGGAACTTTCCGCGGGGGAATTTACCTAGGACCAACCAAACTCCCTTAACAATCCTTCAGAGGCTTGCGCTACGCTAAATCTAAAAGAAAGTTTGCCTTTGCAGATGTTCCAGGTAACTATTGATAATATCTAGTACCAATTACAACTATATTTGAAAAACAAATAGATAGACTTGTAGACCTCATTCACTATCACCTCTTCAATTTTCCTATTAAATTTTTGTGTTAGATAGACTTGTAGGCTTCATTTACTTTCACCTCTTCATTTTCTTTTTAGATTTTTGTGTTAGGTAGACTTGTAGGCTTCACTTACTATCACCTCTTCATTTTCCTCTTAGATTTTTGTGTTAGGTAGGGTAAACTTCCATCACCTCTTCATTTTCCTCTTAGATTTTTGTGTTAGTTAGGTAGACTGATTGGCTTCATTTATTATCACCTCTTCATTTTCCTCTTAGATTTTTGTGTTATATAGACTAGTTCATTTTCAGCTTTTCTTCTCAGATAAGCGATGTCACCAACTAGTGTGGGCTTACTTTCCTTTAAATCCTTTCTCACTGATTTTTCAACTTCCTTCCTTCCTTATCCTTTCATTTAGATACTTTTAACGTCAGCTGTATGACCTTCGGTTCAAAAGCAGACTTTCTACTTTATATACATAGAGTGAGATGATCACATTTCAAATATTTGTTGATAAATATTGAAGACTTTCTGCTTGTCTTGACTTAATTTAACTCAAAGTAGTTGAGATATTTATTAATACAGTAAAAGTCAAATTAAAATCACCGTAATTTTAACAAGAACCATCGTATCTTCGTCCGTCTAATTTTCTTTGGCTAATGCAGATATTTACTACCTGTAATCATTGCTTTCGTTTTTTATTTTATATTCTTTATAGTTTTTCTACAGGATGGTCATAAGTAGAGGGTAATGAAAAATCTCTGGCGATCAAAATGGATTTGTGTGTCCAGTATTCACTTAGTTATAATAAAGACAACATTTCATTTTATAAATATCTTAAGAAGAACATTGTTTACCAAAAATAGCCATTATCTCCCATTTTTCTCAACACCTTTTTGAGCCCTTTTTTTACTGATTTCATTGTTAGGTAAGTAATCTTTTCATCACATCATGATAAGATTTCAAGAATTTCACATCATGCGTTATTCGTTCTTTTTAATTTATTCAGATTAGCAGGTGGAGAGGAGCTTCCATCATTTTACCAGTAGTTCCACGTGAAATAACTGCAAGCAGTTGAATCTGGGCTCCTCAATGGCATGACCCTTCCTCGACAATTATTTTATGTTCATAAACTTCCCCGTCGTTTTTGACAAGTGTTCTGTCAATTTCTGTGTACTGGGGCACCATTCTGCATCTTCCTACTCGATTCAGAGTTTCTCCATAAATACGTAGTTATTATTTCTGGAATTATTGACTGATTGAACATAGGGTTCTTAATAAAATCATGCCAATTTTCGGAGATGAAACCTTCTCTTTTGATGGTCAAGGTATGAAGTAAGCTTATGTGTAGAAAAACTAATAGGAATAAATATAAAAAGAAACTAAAATAAAGTTATAATGTTGGCAAAAATCTACTTTACCCAAAGAAAACCATACTATGGTTCTACTTTAAAGTTATGGCGATTTCAATTTCGTACCCGCAATTTTAGACTCTAGACAGTACTATTCATGTTTTTTTATCATAAAACCCAACCCGAAAAAAATTGTAGATTTATTAAAACTCTGCAATAACAAATTTTTTCGGGTTTTATGATAAAAAAAAACATGAATAGTACTGATTCACCACATGATTCTAATTCACAAGTTACATACATACGAGATGACACAAACGGTCTAAAAAAAGATTTTTCTTGGAGCTAACTCTGTGATTTTACTTAATAAAAGGAAAAAAATATAATGGTAAATATTTTAATGCAGGGTGCTTACACTTCTTCCTTGGAAACTATTTGGAAATGAAAATAGTACAATAAGAGGCGGAGAAAAAGAGACCGAGATACAGTTTTTTCGTCCAATGGCTAAAGAGGTACAAATATTTGAAAAAGCGGAAAAAATTTTGTGGCCCATACTGTATAGCTACATATAAGTATGAATGTATTATGTAACATTATGAATAATTTGTTCTATATATTTTCACAGGCAAAAGTACAACATTGGTTGGAACCAGACTTTTGGCTACTCCAGTATTCATCAGTATCGCTACTGGTTTCACCAACCTATAATGATTGTCGATTGATAACGTTCATCTGTAGCTTGAATCTATCTTCATTGCAATTTCACTTTTTCTTATGTTTTTAGAATGCAATTTGCCCACCGCCATTTAATAACATATTTTATTCCTAGACTATAACCTATTTTGAAGAAAAGGTTCAAAAAGTATTAATAGATCATTATATTCTAGTCTGGTAGAAATGTATAACTGACCCTACACGCTAGGAGCAATATATTAGATCAATCTTTTATATTTACATAAATAACTGGTGTGCAGATTGATTAGTTAGTAGAAATTCTATCTTTCTTTTATTAGGAATTTCACCCTGTGTATTATGAATTTTCTCTAAGCTAATATCTGAATTAATTTTCAGCTATTACAGCGGATAGCGACTACGAGGATGGACAACATAACTCGCAGTGTTTGATGGAGGAGTTTGCAATCATCCCCACTGAAGTGTTCCATCCTGAAATGTAAGTAGCTAGCTTTATCTTTCATTCCATTAGCTACATCATAATAACCCTTCACTGTTTTTTGTGATATTATTTAAGATCCTTTTTTTCTTATATTAACTAACCTTATATCTTTCATTAAACCATTTTTTAAACTCTGTTCAAACGACCTTTGAATAGAGTTTTAAAACTAACTGGTTTAATAAATCATACACGGGTAAAATAAGAAAAAAATGATTTTATTTATTATCTTGCAAAATTTTCTTATCTATCATTCTAGTCTCCCATTGTCACCAGTTATCTGCGATTTATGCTGTAACGTGATATATTGAGCATTTATATGTAAATAAGAGTTAAGAGAGTTTTGTATATTTATGTTTATAATATATTTACAGATATTATTCATAAGGTAAATTTAAGGCTATTGATTGAGAGTTCATGATATTATTCAAGCTTGAGAGAAACGATTGCACTAATCTAATACTGCTAGCTAATGAGACAGGGTTTGTTGTTGATTAAATAAGGTAATATGATTAAAAAGGTTATATTGATTAATATTCTATTGATATGTTTTATTTGTATTACAGCCTGGCTTCTCTCCCATGATTATACCTAGCTACTGGTTTCTTGTACTGAACTATTGTATCATCATCTCATTGTACTACAACCTGTTAATATCCATCTGCAAATCATCAATATACTTCAACCATCCAATCATCTCATTGCCCTTCCAATCATCTATAGATATCTTATTAAAAGCCACTTTACTGATTTCTCGTTCAACTTGGAAGTATTCTATTTCTTCAGCCAAGCCAACGTTCATATTTAATTAAATTCCTGTCTGTGGTGAATAGAAGAGAGGAGTTTAGCGTCCCTTGGGTCCAGAACTGTTTTAATTTTGATTATATATTATCTTTTTGCTGCGACCCGCTAGGAGCGCAGCCTAAGAACACCCCCTGATTGTTGGGGGATGGTTGTTAGGAATTTTGCGAGACTAGTCACTACTCCTTCAATAGTCAACCGATTTGTTTGAAACAAACTTCAAATGATAGTCTGACTTATTCGCCACACTTTCCAGAGATTAGAATTTAATTTGCTACAAATTATTTTATATTCTTCCTGGTGGATTAGGTAGTAATTTTTCGGGGTTGGGTTGGGAATTGATTAAGGATTGAGTAGTAGGTGTGCAATTTTATCTGGTTTGGGCTCAACTTTCTCTGGTTTGGGTGCAACTTTCTCTGGTTTTTGGGTGCAAATTTCTCTGGTTTTTGGGTGCAACTTTCTCTGGTTTTTGGGTGCAAATTTCTCTGGTTTTTGGGAGCAACTTTCTCTGGTTTTTGGGTGCAACTTTCTCTGGTTTTTGGGTGCAACTTTCTCTGGTTTGGGTGCAACTTTCCCATGATTGGTTGCTGTTCTCAGGTGGGTGCAAGAGTGTTATTATAGCTCTGACTTGATAATTTACTATTGCAGGTTTGGCGTTAAACCTGAGCTGCCAAATATTCGATTGCCTGTATTATTTTTTGAAGACATGAAAATGAATCACCATATTGGAGCATTCCTTGTTTCCACAGAGTCGCTTTTCTGCATTCATGAGCTTTTGTTAACGACTATTTATAGGTGACTTTGACCGTGAAGCCACTTTTTTCTGACTGTTTCTTCAGTTCCCAGTATTTTGAATTCCTTTTGATGTCAGTGATATGGCCTATGGCTCCTAAGCAAACTTTATTAAGGGTAGTTCACTCTACAAGTGGAGCGGATTGTTTACGTGTTCACATGTAGTGGAGCGTGGCGTCGTTTTGTCATGTAATTTATTCAATACTAGATTGTGACGCATATTGCTAATGCCTATATTTCACACATATGACATATTATTTGTTATAAATGTCTTTAAATATTTATTTTTTCAAGCTTTACAGTTGAGTTTCAATTATATGGAATCCAAAAATATGAACCAACCTTTATAAAGTGTACCTTATCAGCAAGAGAGAATAAAAATAGATATAAACGGAACTATCCTAAATTATGCAAACAATTAATATATACCTACCACTATATACAGGGTTTGTAATAATGATGGGACCCAAAATAATCTTCAATAACTTTTGAAACAATCCTTGGATTTTGAAAAACTAAACTAAACGACTATAGAATTCTTCTGAAAACATCGCTCTTTGCATAATAAAACATTATCGATGATACGAGAATGGACTAAAGGTTCAGTGGCAAATGAAAATTGGATGCTGCATAAAGGTGAATTCACAAGTCAAGTTTCCTTCTGCGATTGGGTTTTACATAAGCATGCAGAAAACTCTTAATTTTATTCAGAACTTGGTCATATCAGACGAAGCTTATTTCGGGCTAAATGAATGTGTCAATAAACATAACTTTCGTTTTTGGGGAGCTGAAAACCCGAAGGTGATCAGAGAAATGTCGCTCCATTAAGAAAGAGTTCACAGTGTGGTGTGAAATCAAGGAGAATAAGATTATTGGTGTCTTTTTCTTGAGGGTGGGCATAGTCAAACAGTTAAAGTGAATGGTAAGCGATGTCACGACATGCAAACTGACTTTCTGATTCCGAATATGAATAAAATTAATTTGACTAATCTAATTAAAAATACCCCTATAACACCACGAGACCCAACATTGAGATCCTGCGACAGAAGTTACTGGGAAGATTGATCTCAAGATCTGGCGACGTTGATTGGCCAGCAAGATCTCCAGATCTTTCCACATTAGATTATTTATTATGGGGATATCTCAAAGGAAGAGTTTACTTTAACAAGCCAAGAGATATCCCTCAATTGAAAGCACATAATGAAACAGAAATTTGATTGAATGGACAGGAAAGGCTGATCAGAACGATATCAACCTAGCTCCGTCATCGTGCCTAAATTTGCGTGCGATCATGAGGGCAGCACTTAAAAGAAACCATTTTCAAGAAGTAGTTGAGTAAAAAGCGATGTTTTCAGAATTCTAGTTAATCAATATTACAAACCCTTTATAATGAAATTTGTATTCCATTACAATTGGAACTCTAATGTATTTAGCTATTTTTTATTGCATAACTATTAATAATAATGTAGTCACCGCTCAGCATCAAGTTTTCTTAAATCTGACAGAAAATAGTGCATGGGGAAATTTTCTAGTCTTCTTGCTGCTAAAATCAAAAAGTATACAGCCGAATTACTTGAGCGTGCTGCTTCGCTCGCAATATGAACAGCAAGGTGTCTGTGTATAAGAATGGCAAACGAACTCAGTGTTGCTCCGCTCCGCTTGTAGGTTGCACGTAGCTACTTTTGTAGCTTTCTTTTTTCAATTTTTCAACTTTCTTCTTCTTCTATCTTGTAATTTTCATAGGAAAGCAGACTGACTGTTTTGGTATCTCGTCTATGGGTGCCTAAGCCACTGCCTATTCTTTTGGGTCGCAACTGTTACTTTTGGTAGCCGACCTACTGCATGAGGCGTACTTAAGATTTCTTTTCTTCACAAATTATTTAGATGAACATAGTATCAAATATTACATAATTTGATACTACTAATAATGTTCCCTCTTTAAATTGGGAACCGTAAAGAAACTCATGTCTCCATAATTTTTCTCTACAAGAATACGATAACAGAATTTATTTTGAAAACGTACTAGAACTAGTGCTAAGAAGTGCTGGCTGGCGTACAGTTAATTCTGCGTCAAAAATAAGCTTCTCTCTAAGATCAGTTTTGTGCATTATACTATTTTGCAATATGTACCTACCATCTCAATATCTTCGTCCTTTTTAGACTGCTTTCAGCCAATCCAAATTGCAAAATAGATGAAAATGGAAGCGAGATTTAGTTTAGAATTTTAGAAAAATAAAATTTATTTTAATGTTGAATTTAAGCTAATTGCAATAGGTAGCTAGGTGATGGAATAATAAAAGTATATATATTCTCCCAATTTGATCAATAATCTTTTATTTTCATTCATACTTTTATCAGAAAACAGACGGATGACCATACAATTCATGATAGTTGAAAAGAATTAAATTTGATCTGAAATTAAAGGTTTTATTTAGAAATAAGTATAAGTAAAGGAGAAAGGAACGGAGAGGAGGTAGTAGAGTAACCAGTAACATCAACCAGAACTAGGCACCTTCCAGTCGAATCAGTAGAGGAATTAGATGCCCTCTGCAAGTCTGATAATATGATACTAATATAGCTTTAGCCTTGTGGGGGGTGCCTGGGATTACGAATGAATTTTGAATTTTCTTACTTACTTAAATAAATAGGTTCGTAAATTATATAAATGAAACATTCATTCTCCTCGCTTTTCATTTTAAATTATCGTGCCATAATAATCAAATATATCTTAATTGTATCTTTTCAATTTATTTCAATGCAATACAATGCTCAGGAGGTGCCTGAGAAAAGCAAGGGGTGTGCAAGAAAAATACTTTAATAACCACTGCTGTGTAGGTATAGCTCTTCCATCGGCTAATCTCGTAACGGCCTCCTCCTTAAAGGGGCCAAAATAACTCTTAAGAAAGTAACTTACTTCACCAGCCCCTTTAAATTAAAAGATTCGCTTGCCTAGTATCTGGGATTATACATAGAGGATCTATAATTGACTATCCTTACCTGACTTATTCTTTTTTTGATATTCAGTAATATTTGTTGTTGTTTTTTTGCCACATTATTGACTGATAATATGAATTATATGATCAAGAAATAATATTTTGTGATTGTTAGTGGCTGTGGGTCTGATTATCAGACTAGGGGTTTGAAACATCATTGCCGGTTCCCCCCTCATTGTCCCGAGGCTACATCTAGGTAGGTAGGCAGGCCTTCTTTTTGGTTATATTTTAGGTTTTTGTGGGTAAGGTCTCTTATCCCAGGATGTCTATTCTTGCCATCCATGCGCTCTGTCGACAGTTACCTGTGGTAGCCGAGTAGTAGACCTAGTGCTTGGAGCGTACTTTCACTGTCCCATCTTCTTCGAGGCCTTCTTCTCTTCATGTCTCTTTGGATCAATCACCTCGCAGTGGATAAGGACAACTTTTAAACCCCGAAAATATTATTATTGTTAGTAGCTACTGCATCCTATAGATCTACTTTTAGGTGCATACTGCATAAGTGTACTGGACCATGTACGAGCCTTGCCTGTATTAAAGACTCTTAATTTTACATTTATTCAGCTTATATGACACCCTTGTTCATAATTATCACAAATTGATTTTCTATATTTCTCTACGAAGGTCTATTTTTTTAACGTAGCTATGGCTACGAATAAATTCTGTATTTTCAAAAGTCGCATCTCCTGTCTGACTGAGGTCTTTGATGAGCAGTAAGCTGGCCACCTCCTATTCATTGACTGGCCTGAACACCATGAGACAACAGAATAAATACAAGTTCAAAGCACCAAGTGCTTGTATATTAGTGGAAAGTGAGTACTTATTGTTAATAGATAGCCGGTTTGTAGATGACATGCCTATTGCTTAAAGATCATTGAACAGTTTAAATGTGGAATTGCTTATTACCACAGTATTAATTAATATTTAGGGGAGTAGCCCCCCCTCCCCTCCCCCCACATAAAGCGAAGTATATCAAATTGAAATTTGAACAGACTAATAGCGTCACACACGAGATTGTGAAGCATTAAATCTTTAGCTGTTAAATTTACAGTAGCGCAGCTTCATAGATAACCTATTGTGCATTTTGTGTTAAAAGCACCAAATTTGGCACACTTATAGATGAATACATTTTGATCAAATTTGGATATACGGCCATCTCAATTTTAATCTAATCCATAAGGACTGTGGCAGCCATTTTACAAAATGGCTACGAAAAGGCTACAGTGATGCTCTCAACACAATTCTCATAAAGTATATTTGTAATTAAAAATTATCCTGAAATGATTTCATTTGTTTTTGAAGTGAAGTGAAATAAAAAGCCCATTTCAAATTTGATAAAACATATATTTTATCATTATGCTCAAGATATCAAAAAATTTGAAAAACATATACAGAATTAGATAAAATAAATCAATCTGCTGTTTACATGGAGATAGTGCAATTAATTCATTAAATATTCTGTCTACACACTCCTTCACACTCGCAAAGAACAGTACACTCAAGTGCAGCAATTCTGCACTTACACCTCTTCATGCAACCTATTTTACATTTGCATTAAAGAAGCTCGCGGCAAGTGTGTGAGGCTTGTGGTAATTTTGTCCACTTTGGTTCATATACTCCTTCAACATTCTTAGTCCATCCCCAACTGGTTGCTGCAGTTCTGTCTGGTACTGGGATTAAAATTTGACCCCAAACATGTTCTCCCTCCCCGGTAGGCAGCCCTCTTCACATGCTCACAATTAGTTCCATATTGTTCTTTTTGCATTCTTGAACATTTTTTTTGCGAGCAGTGTTTATGCTTCTGCAATTGCTAGTTCTGTCATATAGGAGTATGACAAATCTCTCAATAATGTTTTGGACCTCTTCTGTTATGTCAATTGGTTTGAAGGATAACGTAAGAAGAGCTTCTGTCAACTCGGGCATTACGTTCCAAACAGCCTAGGCAGACTTTTTCCCGTGAACATAGGAAAAGTGATTGTGTTCTTTCTGGTCCTAATCGTTTCACAATTTCATGAGCTGCGAAGTATCTGTACCCATTCCCAGCTCCAAATGAGATCCATAATTCACTGTCCAACGGCAAATTGTGTACAATACAGATAGCCAATACAACTACATCTGTGTTCACAGTTCTAATCATTATTCTTTGGTGAACATGGCGAGCATCATGAAGCAACATTCTTGTATCGGCTTCCTCGTGGGAGCATGGCGATAAAGAAGACTGATCTAATAGGGGAAGATTGCTTAGTGATAACAGTAGTTGTTTGTCTTCCACGGCAAATGACTCCAGTAGAGCGTCTGACAGGTACTTGAACAGTTGGATCTCATTAGAATCTACTCTGAGAGAATTATGCCAGTTGCGGGGCATAGCTCCTTCTCATACGATATTCCTTCTCAGACCTTTTCCACGCTTTGCACTTGTACAGGATTCAAGTGAATCTGGGATGTAAGTATCCCATACTAGGTCCAGTCGTGTTCAGTAGCTACACTAGCTACTAATGCTGGATTATCGGTGAGACCAACTGCACCACCATCTCCTTAGATACAGGCATTGTTTGATAAGACAATGCCTGTATCTTTCAAAGGCATTGTCATTATTGCTATTAAAAAAGCAGGCGTACACTGGTTCAATTCATTCATTAAAAGCTACAATCTTAGTTAACATCAGCAAATCACAGGCAACCATCAGGGTTCGTGTGATTGGATTTAACAATTCAAAAGTTGATCTATTTTTTAAATTTTGAATAAGCCTAAATTAACAAGAATATGGAACATGGACGAAACCGGAATTACAACGGTTCAAAATCCTAGCAAATTGGTGGCTAAGAAAGATGTTAAGCTAAGCAGATTTGTAAGATAACGAGTGTCGAAAGAGGTGAATTTGTCAGTTTTGTGATGTATGAGTACAAGAGGATCTTTCATATCACCAATGTTCATATTTCCAGGTAAAGGAATGAGAGATACTTTCATGACAGGAGTTCCTCCAGGATCCATGGAGTATGTCAGTGATTCAGGATGGTGGAGGTCTCTTTCTTAAATGGCTTGCTTCAACACTTAGTGAAATCAACTGGATCTTCTAATGCATTTAGAAATATGATCATACTGATTGGGCACCACAGTCTTTGGATGGAGACAATGGATTTGAACTATTAACACTACTTCCACATTCTTCTCATAAAAGGCAACCGCTCGACTTTTATTATATCAAATCACTGAAGAGCTCATATAACTCTTGCTGATAACTTGATGATGAACAATCGTGGATAAAGAAAAACGAGTTTAATGAGGAGAAATTCTTAGCTACAGAAGTAATAGAATAACTTCTAGTTGATATTGAATTGACGAATCTAGAAGAATTTTAAGAGGTAAACCTGCACCGTCAACTAGCAAAGGTATTACAAGCAATGTCCAAGAACAACCTGCTCAGTCAGCTGTTGTGATCTGATCCACGTGAAATCGGTGTTCAATTGTTGGTACTTGATTCAGTTTAAAATATAAGATAAGTTTGACAGGTTAGAATATATATAAAAACAGTAAGTATATTTGTTTGCTACATAATGAATATAATTTTTTTTTCTAACTTTCGTAGATAATATATTTAAAATGTAAGAAAGGGAGCAAAGCAACTCAAAGAGAATGATTTGATTTTTTAAGGATTTGATTTACAATTATATAATAATTTCAGTCATTTATTGCTTTTATTTCCATTTTGATTTTGAAATAAATTTAAGTCGTGATTTTTGTAATAAAATCGGGACCTGACCTGCCTGTACTGCAATTAATTTCATCTACCAATTTTAAACTTGAAAATATTTAATCACTTTATTTGTATTCATATATGTATGGGTAATAGGTGACTAGGTTTTCGGTTTTGTATAATCACCCGAAGTTTATAAATAATTAACGTTTACACATTAATCAATATCCTTCAATACACGAGCTACTGATTTATTCAAAATAGCATGATGACATCACGCTACATTTTCTAGAACATTACAACACAATATTAAGCTACATTCCTAATTTTTATACTGTGTTTGTTAGAAGTTTCACATCACATCTTATACATATATAATTTATATATTCATGGAGTAGGAGTAGATCATAAAATGCATCAGTTACTATCAATGTTTACATTTTCAGAGGTACTCTCTGAAATGCCAGGGATGCAAACCTAAACTGGAAACTGCTGCACTCAAGTATTGGAATCGTACTGAAAAATTCCAAAGATTGGGTAGGCCACAGAGGGGGGGGGGGGAGAAGCTCAAATATTAGGGGGACTGCCTCCTTCAAATCTGAGGTCATAAAATGAGGTCTCATAGTCTCCCGGATAATGTGTTAAAATATTAGAGCATATTAGAGCTAAAAATAATCTAGAAGCGAGCGCTTCAAAAAAATTTACAATATTGTCAGGTCTGCTGTCATAAGACCTGTCAGCACTGGTATTGAGGGTTCATTTGGATCTCACATTAAATGATTTGTTGATTAGATGCATCAAAAAGAGGACACAACACCCAAACTAGAGTCTCCACGCTAATGTATGGAACCGGATTATTTCAGTTAGACAAATTTTCCCAAAAAATTTCAGTAAATTGACGCTCCTTAGAAGTACATTTTTTCGACTTCAAAAGGCATCAACTTTTTGAGCCAGAGACATGGGGTTTATTTCATTTTCACAAAGTTACAAGCGGGTTTTTTAAGGTAAAGTAAAGATGTATGAAAGTCAATGTTTTTTAAAAAATAATTATGAAAAACTTTTTTACAAATTTTCTGAGAAGAAATTGATTGATAAAAATAGCTCTATAACTCTGTAGACAACACAATTCTGAACAAAATGAAACCCAAAATTGTATGAGTTGATGCCTTTTGAAAATACCTACCCATCTATTTGAGGGTGGTGGGGGAAAAACATCCTAAAGGGAAAAATACTGCATTTGAGTAATTACAGTCCCCTTAACAACTCTTATCATTATACTCTAACTTGAATATTTTTGAATGCATTCATTAAGAGAACTTTCCATGCTAATTAGGAACAAGGAAATTATGATAGAATATCTATTAGTTAGAATACTTTATACTTTTCTAATATGAAGGGTGATTTTATTCTAGACTACTGTTGAACCATTAATATTCAGATCTACTGTTTACACTTCAAATCAACAAAATAAGCAACTAGCTACTATTTTAATCAATAATTTATCCTCAAAATTCTATTAGTAAGTTACTACAAAAAATATCCATTATTCCAAGTAGCCACTAATTAATAGTTACTCTTCCAATTTTAATTATAGCTATCTATTTTTCTAATCAGAACTTCAGCTTAATACCCTGATTATAATTGTTGTTCCTATAAATAGCTAACTTCATCAGTACTTCACCGATTTAATTAATTATTCAAATTTATTTAATTAATTACTGCTCATCATCTTTATATATTTACATTATTCGGGGCGGTTAATTCTTTAAGGATAGATAAGAAATTGATTGAATTATTTCTTTATATATTATACTTAAGCAAAAGATGTACTTACTAAAAGTGAATAGCTATTACTGCATATACTTTTAAAAATGCCTTCATGTTCGAAAATCGCTGCTGTAATAGTACTGCTTTGTTACCATGTTGTTATTAACTGCAAAAAATAATGAACAGAAATTCATATATATAGTTGATTTCATGATAGTAATAAAGCGCAACACGTTACTGCAGCGAGGCAGTATTTTAAGAAAAAAATCTACTGGTGGCCACGGATGGCGTACCGCAATTGAGATCAGGTAATGATAGCATTAGAGGAGTGGAATTGGAGTTCACAGGACAGCAGACAGACGATAGGAATAAACCAAACTGTTAACTTAAACTTAATTGAAGTGTCTAATTTCTAGTTGTTTAGTTCTAGAATTCTGTTTTTGTTAGTAATTCAACACATATTCAAGTAGCTAGCTACTATCTATATTCACCATTTGTGTTTATCATTAATATAAGTTATTTGTTCATTTTATATTTCACAAAATGTAGTAGCAACTTCGTTTATGAATATTTACTAAAATTCCTTTTCATCAATTCTCATTTACGAAAATTTGTCGACGAAACGTCAGTAGACGTAACGTCTGTCTCCTAAATGTTTATTGCACACCGGTCAGTCTGCATACACTTGTGAATATCAGATGAATGTTTTATTTCAGTTATAGATTTACCTTTACCTGCACTTCAAAGATAACTAATGAAGGCAAACAATATTAGAATGATATTCCGAATAATTGGCCTGGTAATAATTTCTTCAACATACCTAACATTATGATCTGAATTTCTATAAGAAAATATGCTTTAGCTTCATAAAGAATATCTTAATACCATTTAATAAGCTTAATAAGATTTAATTATTGTTAATTCGATTCCATTATTTAGATGATTTTTTTAATAAACCAGCCACTAATTATTAGTTACTATTAATTTATAGGGTTGTGACATCATGCACTAAAAACATGCCATAAAAGCAGTGTACTTACGTATGCTCTAAAAAGCATGAGGTATGCTCTGAAAATCATACACGTATACCTTTAGTTAGTTAGGTTAGGTTAGTTTTTTTTCCGCCATTTTCTTTGCATGTACTTTGAAAAAAAGTGTAGGTACATTGTTTAGTAAAATATTCCGATAAATTAAATATCTAAATTGTCTTTTGTGATGAAATTATAGGTATAGAAGTTTTGGAGTGGAAAACGTTATAGTAAATAAGACCATTATTCATTTTTTTTAGAGATTTCTCATTATTAACAGAGGGTAACAGTGTATAATACTGTAGTGCTATAATAAATAGTGATAGTGTAGTGAATATTAAATTAATTTAAATACAGCAAAACCTCGTAGTAGACCAGAGTTACGTTCCAAGTTTGTTTGGTTTAGTAAAAAACTCACTCTATTAGTTTCCTACTAGACCAAAATCGTTTTCTTTAAAAGTAAAGCGATGACTTTAATATTGCGTTTTTCACCAATTTTGAAAGGAAACAAATTCAGAAACAGTATGAAGTTTTTGCTTCAATTAAATTATTGTATGAAATTATAATAGTCAGTCTTCACTGTATCTAGTTTTCTATAACTTTACACATTATTTTTTTCAGCAGACTTTACCATTAAATCTAAAACCAATTTTGCCTTAAATAAACATAATACATTATTCAAATTATAAATTTATCTTTAAAACAGTATTGTAATTATTACTCCTTGTAATATTTACACTAGATAGAATAACTGCCAGGTAACAAAAATTGTGTGTCCAATATATAGTTTAAAAAATTTCTTGGTCTAATAGGAGGCTGGTCTACTACGAGGTTTACCTACCGTAAACATGCAGATGAAACCGAAACCAATTAAACTCAAATAACATAACAGCAAAAAACAAATAAGTTATATCTGGGTAGCATTGCATTTTATGACTAGACAAATAAGGAGGGATGTGACAATATGCATAATTTTTGACGCGATATGCAGCATATTATATGCCTATTTCTGCATATATAATATGCAAAAAGTCAATGTGCATATATGCTGAACCAAAATGCATATTTGAAATATGCGTTTTATATGCCAGAAATTATTCAATATAGTGTACATATTACATGCCCACTCAAAGTTAACTACGGAATTTAAAATAAAAAGTTAATCTGTATATATATTTATGTAGTATTGAATGAAACTCTACTTTGGTGGTTTGAATGGATCTGACAATAAAACGAAGGTCTAATCACAAGTTTAGACTTTTTTAATAGTAAGTCAATTTCAAATATACACATTCAATTTCAAACAGTAGAATTGGACTTTATTATTAAATGGTATTTCAGGTTTCCAATAGTGAATCTCCTGGTTTTTTTTTGTACTGACTGGACTGGGAAAACACCGTTCTAGATCACAAGAAAGAAGAGGAGTAAATGTTTCCATCAGCCAAACATAGTCTTCTAAAGTTCTAAAATATTCAACATTCAAATATCACATTCCGTTCATTACTTTAGTCATGATGACATGACTCGAAAATCATAAACCATCTTGTTAGATCAGCGGTTCGGTTCGGTTCCCTTTAAACTTAAAGTACCTCCAGCTATAAGCAGCGACATTAAGTTATTAAATGATAAATTTAAACCGTTTCGTGTTTAATTACTTATTAAAATAAATTATATGCATATATACGAGCTAAAAGATTTGACATCTTCTGAGTAGTAGCTACAACTCTAAAATAATTGTACCTATTCATTTATTTATCAATAGCTACTAGTATTTACTAAATACCAAGTGTCATAATATTTATTACTAAATTTGTAGTTTCAACATTCCACCTACACCTACAAACTTTAATTTAATAAAATGTGATCAATTGTTTTCTATGCAGGGGGTCCCAGAAGAAAACGGCATAGATTAGACATTTTCATGTTAAAAATTGACCAAGAAGAGCATATTTCTCGGTTAGCATATATGCGCACGTGCATGCATATTATAAACTCTTGAAATATGCACAAATTCACTAAATTTAATTTAAATTTTCTATTTTATATGTATTTTTCTCCATAGAATCTGAAAATCATAATACATTTTAAGATATGATGGTTTGAAGTTATTTATTCCTTCCCTATATATTACTGAAGTTTTGAGAACTTTGAGAAAACTCGTGTTTTCATTCAGTGAAATTACTTTGGCTATCTTTGATCAAGAAGTGGCGTGAAAAACGAGTTTTTTTTCGAAGTTCTCAGTCCTTTTGTAATACGTAATTGTAGGTAATAAACAACTTCACCCTCATATCTCAAAAACTATTAGTTTCCACCAAAAACGGTATGATTATCTGATTCTATGTACAAAAGAAAGTACCTAAAAAAAATATTTAAATTAAATTTGTTGCTAGTCGCCAAATGGGAATGATCCGATTATTAAATCTTTTTATTTAGCTAACTCTAAAATCTAAGACTTCAACTAGCAGTAAAGAATAATCAACATGGTAAAAAAAGTACAATTGTAGTTAAAAATTTATCACCTCAGTTCGGGTACTCGGTAATGAAATTATGGCATCCATTCATTGAATATTATTTTAATGTAATGTGGGTTTAACGTCTTCTTTGAAACAAAGGCCATAAAAGAAAAATAAGTACAAGGGAATGAAAGAAGCAGTCAGACAGAAGAAGGGAAAGTGGCTCCATGAATAAAGTCACCTACCACCGTCGGTGACAAGCTCATGGATGCAGAGAAGCTACTCCACGAATGTAGCCATTTACTAAGGATTGTGAAACAAAGCACCAGTGACCGCAATTCATATGAGCTGCTAATAACTTTTTTTCAACAGATAGATTTTCCTCAAAATTACTACACGGATAGATTTTTGGGAGAAAAATAATCCGGTGTCCGTCCGTTTCTAAAAATTCAAAATACTTTTTAAAATATGAAATGGATATGAAATATGAATGCACCTAACCCCCGTTTGAAGAAATTTATTCATTAGAAATTTGGAGACCTCTGAAAAGTTCTAATAATTATCAAATTAATTCGGAAAATTTTCATGAATAAAATTAATTTTTATAAGAATCTTAAACTGGACTGGAATCAGACAGATTTCTAAAATTTTACCATAGTATAGTATACCATAGTAGTATACTAAACTCATTAATGGTGTACTTGATTCCGGTCTTCAAAAACTATGTAGTCACACAAAATCAGATGAATTAATGTCAAAATGGGAATTATATAGGTGCAGCAAGTAAATATAGATAGAACATGTCAATAAACAATATGTTTCGTCGTTAGCTTCTAGTAACCTAGATAACTTTTATTTAACCAGGCTGGAACTTATAAGTTGGCATATTTACAAACTTTTAAAATGTAAGGTGGAACCTAGTAACCTATTGTATTTACAACGAAGCACTCAAATGAGTGCTATCTATCTAACAAATAAACCTGATTGCATATAGTATTATGTTATATTAAGCACAATTTGACGAATGAAATTTTCAATAAAAATTATTATTTAATCAGATAAATGGAAATTAATCCTTCAGTCACCTTTACTATACTGGAGATTTTGAAGGCTATTCTATTAAGCTGAAAATTATATATGTGATAAAAACAATATTCTATTTAAGTTAATTTCCATGACATGAAAATGCACATTTAACTCAATAATAGCAAGCACAATTTTTATTTGGAAATAACTAGTCTAGTGTGACGTCACTCGTTTTAATCGATGTCATGTCCATGTAGTATTTTCGGATGGTCCAATATTGTACTTAGTATACTTCTACTTATTTACCATGTGCATCACGCCATATTGTCCGAAAGCCCGTTATGAAATTTTCAAATAATGTAATCCAAAAGATGCGTATGGACAAGTTGTTTCACGAGGTGTGAATAGATTTCAATTTATTAAAGGAAGAACATTTAGACATGCCATGTCATGCATGCACAACAAAACAAAACAATAAAGCTTCCTAACCTCAGTAGAGTTTTACCTTTAAAAAGTGAGAGAGAGAACTGTAGGGGAGGGAGGTTATCTGATGTGCTTTTTCACTCACGCTCATCACAAATCTGGTCCCACAAATGTCGTCCGAAAGAAATTGCGCGAAAAAGGTAACGGCAAAAATCATAATAAATATTTCGGGCATATCAAAGGCTTTCTTTCAAAGCATTTTTTTTTTGATTGTCACTATAAAAGAATTTAAAACAAATAAGGAAGAACTCCTGATTGAGGAAGGAATCTGTATGAACAAGAAATGAAAATTAGATGAATGATATTAAAGCGATTTCAGGCAAACATAATTCAAGGAACGTACACTGTAAGTTAGTTTTAGAGAAGAGGAGCAGGAGCACAAATTTTAGGCCACAATTAGGTATCAACGGTAGGTATTGAGTAGGCTGTAGACTGTGGGGTACGGTCAAGAGCCCCCCCGGTCACGAGCCCCCCCCCCCCTCCATGTGTTTTTAATCCTTATTTACCTAGTTAAACAAATGAAGAACTACTTAGATAGAAATAACTGAGAGTTGCTAATGTAGTTTGTTGTATCCGCTAGATTGTTGTACTGCACACTTCATGATTGTTTGATGACCTGGCAGGGGGGTTCGGGGGGCGGCACGACCCCCGATATACATATAGTTTATGTCTAATCAGTAAATGAACTACAAAAGTGTCAATAAGGATTAAATAATATAGGTAAATAAGGATTTAAAAACAGGGGGGCTCGTGACCGGGGGGGCTCTTGACCGGGGGGGCTTATGACCTAGGGGGGCTCATGACCGGGGGGGCTCTTGACCGGGGGGGCTCTTGACCGAGGGGGCTTATGACCTACACCCGTAGAGGTACACTTCAGCCCACAGTAATATTCATTGTTAAGGATTCTAGTTTGCTGTACCACACTAAATTATAACTAACAAGCTACAGCAAGATCTAATGCGGTATATTTTATCAAAAAAGTCAGTCTTAAATGAAATGTGAGATTTTAGACAGGTAGCTTTCAATTTCAAGTAGGTAGAAACCAATATCATATAAGCAATTAGATAATTCAAGGAATGTAGGTAATTATAAGCTATTAAAGGGCAGAGGTTCAAGTAGAAAAGAATGTAAACAAATTGATTAATATAGCACTTGATACTTGATACATCTTATAAAGAATTCATAATAACATAAAGTTTACATGTACCTCTATTTTTACAATGTTCATAGGAAAGGACAGTGTGTGTACCTACCTACCTACCTACCTACCATGGAAGTACTAATAGGGGTACAATGTAACTATTGAGGTAGGTAACTACAAAGTAGTGTACCTATCAAAGTACAGGTTCGGTGTGTCTAGTTATGTTCAATGTGCTGTCTAAGTATTTGGTTCAGTGTGCCTAGTTGTAGGTAGTTAGGTTCAATTTGATTGACTAAATAGTATCTAGCTACCTATATAGAAACTCATTTTAAATTACCTGATACCATACTATTCAAATATTTTCTCTTAAAGCTAAGGTAGAACCTGCAATAATTACAGTCTGTTGGGACGGTTAGGTGAAGCTAATCGAAGATATGACACTCACTGATCGATAATTCGTAACTTACCCTAATTGACAATTCAAACAAACGCTTATATTATTTCTTTCTTAACAAATTTCTTCATTCGACTTCATTTAACACTAAATATTTGCAATCAAATATCATATCATCTTGAAAATAAGATAAACAAATCATAAAGAAAGACCATTTAAAAGAAATTGAATAATATTAAGATGTGAATAGTTTAATTTCAGTCAATTTATGCGTTGCTTTCTGTTTAGTGTGTGAACTTGTCGTAAAAGAATTGAGCTCAAATTACTCTATTAAATTCCACAATTATGATGATGGAAAATTAGTATGTAATTATCATTTAAAATAACAATTATAATATAACTATATAACAATATAACTATGAATTCTTCATAACTATTTGCAGAAAGAAAGCTTACGTGAACGCGTACGCACTGAATTTTTTTTTCTTATTTCTTTTCTTTAAAAAAAAATAGTACACCTACCATAATAAGATAATAAGAGATCATAGACACATTAAAGAATATTAACAGATGAGTGCCTGGTTATTTTTCAAGGTTTTACTCTATTTAAGTTCAGATGAAAATATTTAGTGAGAGTAAACTTAATTCAAATTAAATAATTATATTGAAGAATAGATAACCATAACATGTTTTATAAATATTGAATATTTCCTTACGCGCTTTATGTGATACTACTATTTAGTCAAATGGATACAACCTATATTTATATAAATACTCACTCCTTCCTTCGATAAGTCATCAGATTATATATACATACATATACATGTGGGAACATTTAGAAAATATACACAAATGCTCACACGCAAGGAACTGAAATATGGGCAATCAGAGAAATATGCAGAGGGTCGATATATAATATAATATTGAATATGGTAGAATACTATATACCGTGAAATATTTCGTCAATTGTTTTGAAAATTAAATTACCTATAATACCTAAACTATGTCACTAATATATCCGATGATGCTATTGTATACCCAAAGACAATATAAGATAGACGCTCAACTCCATGTTATAAAATACAGAGTATGTTTGCACTGACGTCAGCACTCTGACCCAACTTCTAGCCAATCAGCGTTAAGGTATACCTACAACTTAGTGTCGTCTAAGACAATATCCTACCTATATAGGTTTATACTCGCTTGTTATGTTGTTCTCCGAATAGAAGGTACATTATATTCAAAATACTAAATTGAACCACACACATATGCGATCTTGTAAACTTAATTAATAATAAAGTAATTAGTTCTCTGATCCCTAATCAGTAGAGAATATTTATATTTCTAATGACTTCACACGTAAAGACTAAAGATTATCCTTCTGTGAATTTCAAGGGGGGGGGGGCTGGGGGTCGTACGTTTATTATTGTTTGGTGTGACGTATACTACTGATCGCTTCTGATTGGATTGGTTGTTATTATTTTTGCATGTGCCCAATCAAGTTGAGCGTCTATCTTATATTGTCTTTCGTATACCTGCCCACCTATATTAATGTATTATTTATTTAATGATGACCCAAGAATAACCTTCAAACAAATAAACGTCACTAAACATATTAACGTTTAAAAGAAACCTGTAGAAGAACTGAACGGTAATATAGGTAACCTGAGAAGTGGTTGGTCGTCGATTAATTTTCTTCACAGCATTTCGCTTTGAAGCATCTTCAGTCTTTGGTTAGGTATACCTGTGAGATAAGAGTTTGAAAATAAAGCATAATAGACTATTCCTTTTTAAAATCTTCAGCAGCTTCAACTTAATTTACGAAGCTCTAGCTATTACTGCTTGTTTGAAATTCCTATTTTAATTTTGAAATAACCACCCCCACACCTCTCGCCCGTCTCTTATTGGTCGATCATAATGCTTCCATAGCCAATCAATGAGCTAGTAATCTTAGCAGAAATATCCGCAAGTAATTTAGACGTTAAAATTATGTGCGGGCGGTAGAATATTATTCTTGTTTGTCTTATTTTCATCATAATCAGTAACTTTATTTATTTTAAATATATTCGTTAAATGACGCCAAAATTAGTAATTGTATTTTTTTATAAACATTCTATTCCAAAACTACTTTAGTATACATTATTTTTATTTAAAAACTATATCCTTAATTTTAGTAACCTTATAATTTTGAACCCTCAACTGGCTTAACGTACAAGGACAGTTAGTAGAAGGGAAATAACTTTATCTAAACAATTTCTCTAGAAATGCGTAATCATATCTAATGTCTTAATGGATAACCAATTTATGGTTTTGTCTCCAGATCCAATTTATGGTTTTGTCTCCAGATATTATTCTCCTACAACTGAGGAGAATATGATCAGATTAAAAATCGAAGAACAATTCATAAAAGGATGCCTTATTACCCAGCGAGAGAACCCAGTAAGCTTCATGCTCGTACCCGACTACGTTAAATGGGTAATACCGTAAGGCCTGAACGAATCCACTTACTGGGCATCCTACTCTCCCACTAGCGACATCTGATAGAGAAAAAAGGGATAAACGGAGAAGACTAAGAAGTTGAAAACCCTAAACGTATGTATTATTCTACCTAGCTTAAGAGATTAAACTAATCTAAACCCACTGAGAGACACCGGCTTAGGGCAGTTACCTGGGGCTCTCTACACCACCAGTTATGCAGCATGGAGCCAGGCTTCACACTTTTAAGTGAAGTGTTCCTAAACTCCCACCGGCTATAGCACCTCTCAGTGGAAAGAAGGAAGGGATTGTAAGGGGAATCATTGATCATTGAATGTGGGCCAGAGGCCCTGAACTTCTGAAACTGAGGGGGGGGGGTGCGTAGGTTGCTGGCTTAGTTGCTAACCGCTCTGATGCAGCAGGAGAATCAACATACAGGTGGCGTTTGAGCTGACGATACTTTGCAATCTCTTCCAAATACAGTCTGCGAAGGCAGTAGTCTATCCCAGGTAGAAAATAGCTTCATTTTTCCTCTCCTATCGTGAGCTAGTCGCTTAGCAGCTTTTCGGGGATGAGTACAGAAGCCCTCCGTCATTCAATACCCATAAATGGGAATGACAGAGGGCTTCTGTACGTACTTTTGAGTGTTTTGGTAGCGCGTGTCGAGAGTTTGAGTTGTTACTGTGAGCGTGGGTAGGTTGTGGTGCTAGCGAATGAGCGCGTTTGGGTGAGAGTGAATGTGCGAGTTCACGATAGAGTGAGTACATTAGGAAGGCTGATGTGCCGTTGAACTCGTGTTTTTATTACGCAAAGACTCTACTACTACCACTCTCATCATGTCTGGACGCGGTAAAGGAGGAAAGGTTAAGGGAAAGGCCAAGTCTCGTTCATCCAGAGCAGGACTTCAGTTCCCCGTGGGCAGAATTCACCGTCTGCTCCGCAAAGGAAACTATGCCGATCGTGTCGGAGCTGGTGCCCCAGTGTACCTCGCAGCCGTCATGGAATACTTGGCAGCTGAAGTTCTTGAGCTCGCCGGTAACGCTGCTCGTGACAACAAGAAGACTCGTATCATCCCCCGTCACTTGCAACTTGCCATCCGTAATGACGAAGAATTGAACAAGCTTCTTTCTGGAGTCACCATCGCTCAAGGTGGTGTTCTGCCCAACATCCAGGCAGTTCTCCTCCCCAAGAAGACCGAAAAGAAGTAAATGTCTTTTCCTCTTCAACATTAAGGTCCCTCTGGGACCGCCTTATTTCTTTCAAATTCAAATGATTATGAATCATCATCAATCAATCAAAATATATGAACAAGCAGCAACCTAATTATGTTTGTTGTATAAATTCAATGCTATATTCCAGACCAGATAGATGTTATTTTAAAAACTCTCATCGTGATTGAAGGTATATGCCAAATTCACGTACACATTCCTGTAGAATGTTAATTCTTCTAATGAGTTATATATAAGAGAGCATTACACTTAAAAGCATATGAAGGAAGTACAGCTCAATGAATTAAATAAATAATGATATATCCTCACTGAAAAAACAAATAATTCTTCAAAAGAAAGATAAGTTAAGTTATTAAGAATAAAACATCGTACTTACTTACTGACCGACCTAAAAATGTAGATTTGTGTGTGCACTAACTTCAAAGGAAGAAGTAGTATTCGATACGGCGTAAGTTCCAAATTATCGGCCGATACCACATCTTCGGTCAGTCAGTCAGTCAAAAAAAAAAACCGTATTATAAATAATGATAATTATATTCTTTTAATCGGTCGGAACATGTGATACCTATCCTATCTGCCTAGAGTTTTTTTTTATGTGAATGCGATCGATAATTCGGAACTTACCCTTTATTCAAATTTCAATGAAGTTCATTCCTATAGGATAGGTAGGTAGGATATATTCCCCACTTATTTGTATTACTATTTTTGAAAAATTATTCTGAATATGCTTCCTTTCTATATATTTCTATGGCATTAACATAATAGATATAAGACAAGTAAGTGCTAGAAACTTGAAATAGCTACAAAAATATGTGTACCTACCTACCTACCTACCTACCTATAGAAAACAAGAATTTGCTGATGATTTAATAAACTATACATTTATTCTATCATGTCAACAGAATTCAAACCTTATATATACGTATTATAAGGTTGTTAGACAGAGATAAGTTAGGAGCAGTATGAATTCATAAAATTATTTTCAAGTGTATATATTAAATTTCTATACACAAATAGTCCAGAGTTCAGTATTTGTTTGTATATATATTTACGTATAATAATTCTTCAATCAATCCACCAATATAAGATATTTATCAATCAATATGAATAATCTGCAATTCAAAAAGTAAGAATTTTTTTTTCTCAGCAAGGTCAATTATGAATCATAAAAATAGGATTGGATATAAAGGACACTGACTGAAAACATAGATTGTGCATACGCCAATTTATATTGAAATTGTGCATTCTTTCGATATCAAATGGATATTATATCAATTCTATTTAGTGTTGTTACCATTTTTTATTGTATGAAAGTTGATTTGAACGATCATCAATGATAACGATTGTAGTTCATACATGCAAGTCTTTGAATATATTCTGTCTGAATGTCTGTCCATGTATTTTCTAATAAATAAAAAGAAGGCAATTTTTTTGACAATCAATAATATAATATAAAACATTTCACAGTGCAATCTTAACTTTATTGTTCGTTTCTTGTGTGAAAAATGTTTGTCATATGTTTCATTTATTAACCATAGGTTGTTCTTTATATATTTTTTTTTTGGTATACCACACTACTGTGATCGCATTCATTTGACAATTCTCATTATCAATCTGGATGCGAATCATTTTCAATGTATGTTAGCTTATTACTATTCTGCCTGTGTCAGTATTTTAGAGTATATTCATTCACAGTAATGCAAATGGATTGATTAAGACAGTAAGTATACATTATTCTTTGTTATTTTATTGTACAACTAATGTTATTTATAATATTCTTCTGAATTAATTGAAAAAAATGGAATACAATTTGGCCTGATGTTGTTATTTATTCCTACCTACGATAATTGGCCTTGTTGTGGAAACAGCAAATCACGAAGCTGATGATATACAGCTTTTTTTTCTCTAATTAGGGCAAGGTGTGCACACATTTATATATATGATGATGAATGAATCATAAAAACTTTGAATTTTGTAGATGTTAGGCGGGCCCAGAGGGCCCTTAAAACTCCGCAGATTATGAAGATAAACTTCTTAACCTCCGAATCCGTAGAGGGTACGTCCTTGTCTCTTCAGGGCGTAAACTACGTCCATGGCAGTGACGGTCTTCCTCTTGGCGTGTTCAGTGTAGGTGACGGCATCACGGATGACATTTTCAAGGAAAACCTTGAGAACACCACGGGTCTCTTCGTAGATGAGACCAGAGATACGTTTCACACCTCCACGACGAGCCAGACGGCGAATGGCAGGCTTGGTGATACCCTGGATGTTATCACGCAAAACCTTGCGATGCCTCTTGGCGCCTCCCTTTCCGAGTCCTTTTCCTCCTTTACCACGTCCAGTCATGATGAGATGATGTGCTTTTACTTTGGCGAACAAAATAAAGTGTGATCGGCCTGGCGATGATTGATAGAAAGAATAGAAAGAAGAAGAATAGAAGAAGAAAAAGATGGGTGAAAAAAAGAAGAATTTAGTAGAAGAAAAAGATTTCGGCACAACCGAAACAGTCTATCATTACTATTGTTTATTTATTTTTGATTCTCTATCTTCCACTCCGTCACGGCTGCTCCGGTACCAGACCAACCCCCGCCTCAATCACCACTCAGCTGGTGAACTGAGCGATGAGAGCCGCGGGAAGGATCTGGCCCTGCGTCCCCACGCATCCATCATTCTGAGAAGAGAATGATGGAGCGCATGCGGAGACTTGAGCTAGCCGCTCCTTTGTAGGAAAAAAGAGATAAATTCAGTAAGGTCATCAGACCGTTATGTTTAATATTTTTGTTTTAAAAATTTAAAATCAGTTTTATAACACTTCTTTTTAATATATTGGATTGATATTTTCGTTTTTGCAGAGATTTCTGCTAGATTTAAATAGTTGATTTTCCTTAGTTTCGTTTATTGTTAATAATAGTTTTTGATTATTTGTTAATTCTATATTTTGCCATATTTCTTTAGCTCTATTGTGTAATACTGTATTGATTGCTGGTAGATTTGCTTTTTCATTTACATACTTGTTAGTTTTTCGGTATCTTAATCTTGTCTTAGTTATTATTCTTGCTGATTTATTTTGAACTATTTGTATACCTATTAGTTAATGTTTTTGATCTGGTTTGTAGGGGAATTATGGGGTACAAGAGTTTGCTTCTGATCATTGTAAGATAGATGAGTCTTTTGTTTGATGGGGAGAGGTCAATTAGGGAGTAGAGTTTTGGGATTGATGCTTTTGCTATTGCTATTCTGTTTTTTGCATGAGTGGTGAAGCCTGTTTTTGTTATGGTCATTCCTAAAGTAGTTCCCGAATCTGAATATTCTATTGTTTTATCATTAATTTTTATCTTATTTTTCCTTTTCCCTCCTAGTGGGATAATTTGGAATTTTTTGAGGTTTGTTTTTATTTTCCAAACTTTTTCAAAATTATTTATGCTGTTTACTTCATTTTCAGTTATTTTATTTAAGAATTTTTCGGATTTATAATTTATAATTTGAGTAATATCATCAGCATATATTATATTTTCGTTAAAAATGGACGTGGTCTTTGGGATATCATGCGTATAATAGTTAAAAAGAGTGGGAGAAAGACATCCCCCTTGGGGAACTCCACATTCTAGGTTAAAAGCAGGCCCTAAAAAATTTCCTATTCTTACTCTAGCTTTTCTATTAAAAAGATAGCTAGATATAATCCGTGTTAAAAATTGTGGAAATTTGTTTATAATTAATTTAAAAAGAAGGCCTGCATG
>CANNZV010003160.1:0-71086 GCA_947561585.1 Caprella mutica | reverse complement strand
CCCATGATTTTTTGAAGAGATTGGGATTTACTCAGTGGGGATTTAGGCGCAGCCCAGTCTGTATTTCGTGGTAAATTCCACCGACATGTCGGTGGAATTTTTTCCACTTTGAAAATAATATTCTGGCAAAGTCGGTGGATTTTTAGCTATTTATTCCTATGTTACCATTAATTTTCGGTGGATAAATTGGGAAAATGTTGGTGGAACAGCCAAATTACTGGAAATTTATGGTGGATTTTTTCAGCTTTTAGAAAAAGTCAGTGGGATTTTGTGCACCAAATACAGACTGGGGCGCAGCAAATAACATAGGAATTAAATAGGACTTGGGCGCAGGATTAATCCACAAATCCTGCTCTACTTTTCAGACTGGCTCATGATGTCTGATGCCCAGGCAGTAAAGCTGAAGCATGCTGCATGTCCAAAGTTCCAAACTCGCCATTAAAATGGCGAGTTTGTGAAAGTTATCTTGAGCCCTTTAATTATAATTTTAATTTACAAATGGTGAGAAATATCTAATTTTCTCCTATTCAACATTCAACAATGTTATTTTATAGAGAATTTAGGATAATTTGATCATTTTGGAGAGATATTTAGTGATTTTTGGAGAGACAAATGGAGAGTTTATTAGACATACTACAATACTAATTTAATTGGTCTGATCATCTGATGCTGCGATGCATGTGTATCTCTTGAGAGTTGACTGTTTTAGGAGTGATTCACTTGATATTTAGTATTTAGGTATAACTTTTTCTACTAATTTTCACCCCTCAAAAGTCACCAATATACTGGCAACTTTTCCCATATTTTGAAACATGGAGAGACAAATGGAGAGTTTATGAGCCATAATATTTTACTTCCCAAGTTCCCCTCTAAGATCATCAAATATTTTAATTAAAAACTGATGACTAAGTCCACACTCCACAGTCCCACACTTTTGAAAAATTATATTTAATTAATCAAGTTGAGTTTCTTTGAGATTATATAACATTGTATCAAAAATATTAAATATTTCACACAATCACACATTCTTCTAATTTGATTAGCTACTTCCCAGTACCTAGTTAACTAGATTATTAAACTACATTTTACCTGACTAAGCAAGTGAAAGATCCAGATCTAAGTGAGCCAAGTAATTTTGTAGCAATCATTGTGATTTAATAGCTTGTTTTAAACTTTTTATAATATTATAAAATAGATAGCAGAGTGCCAGAAAAGTAAACAAATAAGGTGGGATTTTGCTTCTGCCGGTGCAGACAAAATTATTTTCTTAATAATATTCACAAAGAGCTAACTGAGAAAAGTTATCAGAAACAACGATATCTGGTTATTAAATCGCGTTCTGTGTCTAGTTTTCAGTTTCTTGTACTAAATTCCACAGATTTTTCGGGTAGCTAGAAAAAACACTATTAGTACTTCTGTTTAATCTGAAACAGATCGATTATTTTCAAATAACTTTTTACAACTATGCAATGCATAGGAGCGAAAAAAAGTTTCAGATATGATCCACAGATGGCGCCACAAGATTCATTTTCATACACATCTTTGAATAGATATACATTTTTATGAATCATTGAGAAGCATTCATTTCATAATGATAATCTGACAGCTTATAACTTTCTTACTAATTTTCTGAAAATTATCTAATATACATTAAAATCCAAAATCTGATAGTTATGTAAGTATATATGTGATGGATCCCTGCATTACAGAAACGTTAATTACAGCTAATAAATGAAAATATAGGGAAGAATTTTCCCAGTGTTAGACTTTATTTCTTCTGCTTCGAATCACTGAGAAACATATTATGAACAAATATTATTAAAGCTACCAATGCGTTCTTTTCATCAGTTTTGTGTCGTATTTTTTTAGCACCAATACATAAACATTAATTTTCTTCATAACTGTTCAACATAAATTTGTCGTGGATAAACAAGTTATAATAATATTATTTCTTTTAGATTATTAGGTATGGGAGGATGGTCATCAATGGGACACTCTGAACAATGGGACATGCTGAATAACTTTTTTATTTGAGGTTAATTATTAACAAATCTTAGTGATAAATTAGGCATACTTCAGTGCATTCACTCGCATTGCATTCAGCGGTTGGGATGCAGTCAGCCCTGTGTAAAAGCGAAAACATGTTTTAGAGGTGAGAAAACTAAATTTTTCGTACTCTGTTTCAATTGTTATAAATCAGTTAATTAAACATATAATGCTGACGGCATTTTTCCATAATATAAGTAATATGTAAAATATGATCATATGAAAGGATTGCCTTTATGCTTTCGTAGTTGAGCCGCTATACCCATATGTTTTCAAAATGGCGTCATGGTGATCATTGGGACAGAAAATTTAGTTAACAATGGGACAGTGCCCTATTGTCAACCAAACTGTCTAAATATCTATTTTTGATACAATAACGTGAACTGTAGCTTCAGGGCTTCTTGTAGAAACAGAACTTCCAGCTGAAGCGGTATTTTCGACCATGTTCAAGAGCTTTAGAAATCTGAGGTCATCACAAAACACTGCAGAGAAAACAAATTTCACTAATGAAAGAAAAGGACGCAGCATGATTGCAACGGATACACCAGAGAAAGAAGAGCTTTTTGCTGGTGCCACTATGGATAAGGCCTTCGAAATCACTTCATAAAGTATCCACCGTTGATGGCCTGTGAACTATTGTTCTTGGTCTGGTATAGAACTCTTAATTTAATTGATCCATTCGTCTGAAGAACTGAAATCTCTACCGAAAATGTTGGAAATGAAGATTTATGCACTTGCAGAATTTGATGCGACTTCTAAAACGTATTCTGTTCTCCAACAGCATGAAAAGGGTAAATTCGAAATATTGATGTTAGGCGAAGATTCAAGTGCAATGAGCTTAATTTTCCAAATGTTCCTGGAATTAACTAAGTTTGGGACAACATAAAGAGATAATTTGAACTTGAAATTTGAATATAACCTCAACAATATACAAGTTTGATAAACTGTCCCATCGTTCACCAGGGTATGTCCCATTGTTCATCAGTAATGTTATACAATGGGACATTTTTTTTGTTTTTTATTTAATTTTTTTCTAGTCAACAGAATATGTGATAGCGTTCGAAATAGTTTCATTTTATGAAGGAATATCTATATTACACACGGATTTTTTATTTTTCATACTCTGACCATAGTAAATGAAATATCAATCTTTCTGTGTTTTTTGTCACATTGATGACCATCCTCCCCTATTCCTTACCATCTTATGTTATTTTATTATAATTTTAATATTATACCACAGTCATTTTCTAATCGAAAAAATAGAATCGTCGATTCCTAAGTGACCTGTGTAGGAGAAGGTAGATAAAGTTTGAGGTAGCACATAGATTTAACTGCTTTCAATATTATAACTAGCCATTTCAATTTTTTCCAGTGATCCAGAATGATAGTTAAATTATTGTGTAATTTCGTTTGTTTTCATTTGTGCTACGATGAGATCAATTTGGGTGTATTTGGGATGATGGCTCATGTGAGATCTGTGAAAGTGCACTTATATTCTTATGATTTAGCCTATACCTAATTACCTATACATAGTTTAGTTAATTAGGGTTTGTCCGTGGACAGCCTTATGGGTGATTCAGTTTTACCCCCTTTATTTCCTCTTCTTATACAAATAATTATTATCTATACTAATGTAATAACTTATAAGATATAAGTTAATAACCATTTGTTAACCTTTCAATATTAAATTAGAAACATTCGTCCATTTCTTTATCTTTGTTTAATAGTTTAATAAATTCCTATTATATTTAAGCCAAGATAAAATTTGTTTTGTGGGACCATAACACAAAAAGTAAACTATAATATATATAATATATCGTACACTATAGCTAGAAAAAAATCTACACAAGAATATTTTGTACCTAATTTTACTGTGGACTGCCTATGAACTGTAGGACTAACTCTAAGTTTATATGTTGATTTGTTTAATCAATTAAAAATACTTATTTACTGGAATATCACATGATTTTCTCTAAATTGGTAAATCTTATTTTTATCTTTTTTTCTAGTGAAAAAAAACATAAGTTTGTTATGTGTATGATAATACTTATTGATTCAATAATCAAATTGTTACTAAGATTATATAGCTTTTCCATTTATTTGTCATAACCAAGATATATTAACTTACAAGTTATGCTACGCCTTGATACGAATTTTAGACTCTACTGCGCATAAACAAATACACACATCGAACACACGGCCGTGTGCCCCTGCAATATTAGATACAGCGACTTAATTAGTTATTTGTAACGTGTTATTGATCTAATTAAATTATTTTGGTTTTCTAAAGATGTAGGAAATATTAAGATATAGACAGGATAATATAAGACAGTATCGACAGCTCTTGTACAAATGCACTTTAAAGAAAAACGATACGTTTTTCCCTATTGAACCCTACTCAAAAATATATGAAAAGAGTTCACAATGTTGAATACAGCCAGTCTAGTAAAAAAAAAGAATTTAAAGCATTTTTTCTAAAAAGAATGAATAACATACATTGTTTCTATGTAAAAATAATTATCATGGGTCACACAAGCCAGCGTATTTCACAACAAAACTGTAATCATCTTGATATGAACCTGTGCAATACTCTACCTTGTAGTTAATATACCTTGATCATTGACTCAGTACTGTTCCTACAGTTTTAAAATAGGATTAAATTCTTCTTAATTTATTTCTTTAGTGCGCAAACATTGTAGAAACAAACATATGATATGTTAACAGATATAAGCATATAGATTTATTTGCCCCCAGGGGCTCTATCCTGAAGCTGTCTGTGGTGAATGGAAGAGAATGGGGGTGGCGTTTCTTGGGCCCCGAACTGTTGTAATTTGGATTATGGATTGTCTTTTTCATTTTTACCATGTTTATCATTTTTTTAACGCTACATGCAGTTTTAGAGGATAGCGCTAGGGTTATGCTCTTCAACTACGAGGTCTTGGATTTTTGTGTTAGGTAAACTCGTAGGCTTCATTTACTATCACCTCTTCATTTTCCTCTTTCATCCGTGAGTGCAGCCACCGGTGCTTGTGTCCCGTTTCGTCACATTCCTTGGTAAGTGACTGCATTCACGGAGTAGCTTTTCTGCATCCATGAGCATTGTCACCGACGGTGGTAAGTGACTTTGTTCATGGAGCCACTTTCCTCCCTGACTGCTTATTCCAGTCCCTTGTATTTAATTTCCTTTTGACGTCAGAGATATGGCCTTTGGTTCCGAAGCAGACGTTAAACCCCCTAATAAATTAAAAATTATAGATTTATTTATAAGCCTATAAATTCTAATAAGCATGCTCTCAGTAATCGGAAAGTGGGTGTTAACGTAGGGAATAAATATTATATTTACAATATCTAACTATTTGCATTATAATAACTTACCGTATTCTAAAAATTGTACCAATAGTGTTTTTTGAGGGGGTCAGTATAGCCCACTGATATTTTAAATTAGCCTATAGGTATTCTTTTGCTTATATGTATGTGTGCATTTAAAAGTTCTATATTTTAATCCTAAATACTTGCTTACATTATTAAAATACATAATATATTGTAGGTAGGTATATATAAATTGAATCAATCGAATGTCTTCTCAAAGAAATGTTCCATTCAATACCATATATGGTGATACATAGAAAAAATAATTCCATAGTGAAAGGGGTAAAGAATACAACTAATAAATTGCAATAAGGCTTCAAATTCCTTTCAATTTGAATACATAGGGGCCCATTCTTTTTCTTACCTATTTTAACTTCAGTGGCCCATTATTCCATTGAATTGCACTATTCATTTGACGCGCCCTATTCTATTGAAGGCTGAACTTTTCTCAGCTACAAATTGGTTAGTGCCGTGTCTGTGGCAGTCATCGATGTGTATTCCCTAACTGTTTCGAATTGCAACTGAAAATTTAACTCATTCATCAAAGTTCTGAGTGAAAAACACGGAAAAACTTTTTATTTATATGGTATGGAAACAACGTCTTTGAATGCACGCAGTTTATCATAGTTATGCATGTGAACTATGTATATTAATAATAGTAATTGATAATGGATTCAATTTTAGAAACTATTGAGTAATTTTGATGATAAAAATTAAATAATTTATTCCTTAAATAATTTGATAACCAAATTATCAAAATAAGTATATAAAATTTCAGGCTCTTATGATATGAAATTAATTCAATTGTTTATTTTACAGTGTCATGAAACTCATGATACTCGTTAAATATTCTCCATATATCCTAATGATATAAATAATAGTAATAATACCCACAATATACTTACACCACACTATGATATTCGCGCCAAAATATACAAGCGTGTCGCGTCGCCTCTAATATCAAACTAATTTGCATGTTATTCTGAATTTTGCATTCGGATTATTTTTATGTGCACAGTGTGTTTTTCAATTCAATTGTGTGTGTCGAAATGCAGTTTTTGTGGAAGTTATTATTAAAGTGTTGAGGAAATGTCCACCCCATGTTTGTATTCTTAATAAAAACCCTCCATTTAGTCCCCCTTTACGAGGATTTTAGGAGCAGTAAAATGACATTATTTTCAGAGAGAAACCCTTTAGTGCCTCTAGTAATTATAAACTAACCTGTAAAAGTGATCTCAAGGCATTTCTTTGCTAATCTCGCTAGATTACCTAAACGCCATCTTTTAGTTAGGAATTATTAGCATTATTGCAAATAGCAACAAAATACAGTCTTCAGGGGAGAGTTATGGTGGGGCCATAGAAGATTAAATAGGGTCTAAATTTTCTATTGTCCCACAATAACCTTCCCTCTCAATTTTCTATGGCCCCACTATAATCTTCTCTCTCAATCTTCTATGGCCCCCATAACATTCTCTCTCAATCTTCTATGGCCCCCATAACATTCTCTCTCAATCTTCTATGGCCCCCATAACATTCTCTCTCAATCTTCTATGGCCCCCATAACATTCTCTCTCAATCTTCTATGGCCCCCATAACATTCTCTCTCAATCTTCTATGGCCCCACTATAATTCTTATGTTAAAAACTAATTCTACTTTTGAAGCACTACTTTGTTTATGTTTTTTTACTTTATTTTATATATACTGAAAGGTTAATGGTTAATTTAAAATAGATAATTGATTTATTAACGACACTAAGCATCATAATATTTTTCTTATATATGAGCATCTTACAACAGAATATTTACAAGTTATTTCATTAACAATTGTATTTCAATATATCAATACTATATACATTTTACCCTTATAACATAATAATAGTAGCATTATATTAGTTATATATACTCAACTGAGCTCCAATACATAATCCCGATAAGGAATTTGAGTTCTTTGTATCTTTGAAATATTTATTATATATATATTTCTTTATACTAAAAAGAAAATGTCGAGTCAGCATTTTTCCATCCTATTGTGTGGAACAAAACATGGGGAATTACTGCTTCCAACCATGTATTTCTCGTTAAAACCTAGCCATTCGTCCTATATAATCTGGTATCCAGGATATGGAGGAACTGTATCACAGATACGACCTCAGGGGATATACTTAGAATATTCGCACTGTTATGGAAGAGGAATATTCGCTGAGTATTGTTACAACATTTGCTGGGTATTGTTGCAACATTCGCTGGGTATTGTTACAACATTCGCTGGGTATTGTTACAACATTCGCTGGGTATTGTTACAACATTCGCTGGGTATTGTTACAACATTCGCTGGGTATTGTTACAACATTCGCTGGGTATTGTTACAACATTCGCTGGGTATTGTTACAACATTAGCTGGGTATTGTTACAGCATTTGCTGGGTATTGTTCCAATATTCGCTGGGTATTGTTACAACATTTGCTGGGTATTGTTAAAACATTTGCTGGGTATTGTTACAACATTCGCTGGGTATTGTTCCAATATTCGCTGGGTATTGTTACAACATTTGCTGGGTATTGTTAAAACATTTGCTGGGTATTGTTAAAACATTCGCTGGGTATTGTTACAACATTCGCTGGGTATTGTTACAACATTCGCTGGGTATTGTTACAACATTTGCTGGGTATTGTTAAAACATTTGCTGGGTATTGTTAAAACATTCGCTGGGTATTGTTACAACATTTGCTGGGTATTGTTACAACATTCGCTGGGTATTGTTACAACATTCGCTGGGTATTGTTACAACATTCGCTGGGTATTGTTACAACATTCGCTGGGTATTGTTACAACATTTGCTGGGTATTGTTACAACATTTGCTGGGTATTGTTACAACATTCGCTGGGTATTGTTACAACATTTGCTGGGTATTGTTAAAACATTCGCTGGGTATTGTTACAACATTTGCTGGGTATTGTTAAAACATTTGCTGGGTATTGTTACAACATTTGCTGGGTATTGTTGCAACATTCGCTGGGTATTGTTGCAACATTCGCTGGGTATTGTTACAACATTCGCTGGGTATTGTTACAACATTCGCTGGGTATTGTTACAACATTCGCTGGGTATTGTTACAACATTCGCTGGGTATTGTTACAACATTCGCTGGGTATTGTTACAACATTTGCTGGGTATTGTTACAACATTCGCTGAGTATTGTTACAACATTCGCTGGGTATTGTTACAACATTTGCTGGGTATTGTTACAATATTCGCTGGGTATTGTTACAACATTCGCTGGGTATTGTTACATTTCCTCTGGTCATGTTTTGGCAAAAATTGTTAATGTTTTATGGGGAATCGTTTTTGATGTTAGGTTTTTATTTTCATTTCTTTATCTATTGTTTGAGAGAATAAATTTTTTATTATTGATTCAATAAAATTTTCTGAATGTTTATTTCTATTCCCAATTTATCGTTTATTGAAATAATTGTTAATTTTTTATAATTCAATTAATTATTAATGGATCAGATGCATAGAATTATTTATTTATTCAATACTTAGTCTTTACGTTCTTTTTTATTGAAGTTATCAAAACAATTCCTACTGATTCCCATTGAAGCTACCTTTGATTCCTGGTCTGACCTGGAATTCTCTTTACTTTTATTTGACTTCTTTAATGTTTTGTAATGACGTAATTTAGAAATTAAAAATAAATGAGAATTTTAAACTTAGGAAAACAGAATTAAATGGGAATACTTTACTCTAGGAATGGGAATGCTTTACTCTAGGAATGGAATGCTTTACTCTTGGAATGGGAATGCTTTATCTGGGAATGGGAATGCTTTACTCTTGGAATGAGAATGCTTTACTCTTGGAATGGGAATGCTTTACTCTTGGAATGGGAATGCTTTACTCTTGGAATGGGAATGCTTTACTTTAGGAATGGGAATGCTTTACTCTTGGAATGGGAATGCTTTACTCTTGGAATGGGAATGCTTTGTTTAATATTCTTCTCAATTTTATAATTTTATCATTTGTTTAAACCATTCAAATGTTATTTTATTATTATTTTCTAAAATCATGGAATTAGATTTGGTTTATTTGTTTTAGGAATTAAAAAGTGTGCATTTTCGTTAGCTTCAATTCCTCCTGCAATGAAATCTTTCAAAGGTCAGGAATTGTTGATATAAAACTCGTATATAATAAAAAGCGAAGAATGAGAGGAGGGTGCGAATTCAACAGCAATACATGTAATAACTCACATGTGAATAAAATGAATACCCACAGAGAAAAGTGTGGTGGAGACGTAGAATAATAGGCTTTGAACCACCCTTAATCTACTATGGCCCCACCATAACTTTCTCTCTCAATCTTCTATGGCCCCACCATAACTTTCTCTCTCAATCTACTATGGCCCCACCATAACTTTTTCTCTCAATCTACTATGGCCCCACCATAACTTTCTCTCTCAATCTACTATGGCCCCACCATAACTTTTTCTCTCAATCTACTATGGCCCCACCATAACTTTCTCTCTCAATCTACTATGGCCCCACCATAACTTTTTCTCTCAATCTACTATGGCCCCACCATAACTTTCTCTCTCAATCTACTATGGCCTCACCATAACTTTCTCTCTCAATCTACTATGGCCCCACCATAACTTTTTCTCTCAATCTACTATGGCCCCACCATAACTTTCTCTCTCAATCTACTATGGCCCCACCATAACTTTCTCTCTCAATCTACTATGGCCCCACCATAACCTTCTCTCTCAATCTACTATGGCCACACCATAACTTTCTTTCCTAATCTTCCATGTCCCCACCATTAGTGAAATTTATTATTTTTTCAATAGATATTTAAACCTAATAAAATCCGTTGCTGTAAAGTTTATTGAAATTAGTTTTGAATAAGAAGTTATGAGTCATGTAAAATGTTTTCTGTGATTTATTTCACGTCAGTCACGGTCAGTCGTTAATGGCTCAGCGTCTGTCCTTTCTAGAGATTGTGTGGTGCTTTAGCTCGTCTTTTTGGGGCAAAGCTCCACACAACCTTTCAAAATGCAAACAAAAACGTCTTAAAAACTCATAAGAGGTTCATTTCAATTAACTTTACAGTAATGAATGCGTTTAGATATCAGCTATCCAAGGATCGAATTCAAATTCTCCAAGATTAAGTGAATCGTCAGCTACACAGAAGTTTATGAACCTCATTTTTATCCCCGTAGGAATAACATAGGAATATTTCGCTGATAAGAGGAGTTGGTACGGCGCTGCCTTAACTTTAGTGTTCTATTGGATTTCATCTGATATTATCAGGTACCTAAGGAAATTTAGTTAAAAACATATGAAACTAAATTCTTAATTCTAACTAAATTTCCTTAAAAATTTACTGAATTTCTTTGAAATTGTGATGAACGTCTTAAAAAATTAAGAAATTTTTTATGGAATTTTACTATAATTTAGATTGATTTTTTATTTATTTCAGTTATGGTGGAGCCATAGAAGATTGAGAAAGTTATGGTGGGGCCATAGAAGATTGAGAGAGAAAGTTATGGAGTGGCCATAGAATATTCAGAGAGAAAATTATGGTGGGGCCTTAGAAGATTGAGAGAGAACTTTTTAATATAATTTAAAACTGAAGGTATACATTTTATAACATATTCCTATATTAGAAATTACACATGTTCGCATATTCTAGGAATATATTCCATTTAACTGTTCCCGAAAACATTGGAACCATTCCCACTGAAAAGAGTACACTATAAACAAAGGCAGGCGCTATCTTTTGTTGCCGGGAATGGTGACATTTCGGGAATTAAGGAATTCCTGATGTATGTGCTCTGTGAATTTAATTAATTTCTCCACAATTTATTATTTCAGTAAAGCAGTCGGAAAATTCTTATCTACAATCGGCGTCTGGTTTCGAATTACGATTTAAATCAAACATAAAAAGACTACCTATCTACGACGAGAAATTATTCGACGAAATACAATCGTCATTTATGAGAAATTGAAACAGTTCCCGTCTATCGTCGGACATTCCCGAAAAAATGGCGATTTTGTCTAAAATTATAATATTTTAAGATGTGCCGACTTTAAATTTCCGACTGAGGTACTCAAAATTGGACGAATTTCTGATAAAGCTGAACACGCTTAGGGTAAGTTACGAATTATCGGTCAGTTTCACATCTTCGGTAAAATAAGAAACACGATAAAATAATTTTATTCTAATTTGTATATTTTACTTTTATTCATTCCAATTAAAATTGAAATTGAATTATTATTATACAGTTTTTTCTCATATGACCGAAAATGTGAAACTGGCCGACAACTCGTAACTTACCCTAATAGTCAGCACCCCAAACGGCGAATTAAGAAACCTATAAAATGTCGTGTAATATTATTCCAATAAATGACTACACGATACCTATAACAGAGTACAGAAATAAATCCCCTATAAAGTTTACCACATATAGTATACAAATAGATTCTTTTCAATCAGCAAAAAGCTGCTGGTTGAAATGATGAAGTTAGAGAGGTTATTATAGCACTTTGCTGATTGCTAGTATTAAACTCATTGTTGTTTAATCAAGTGAAGACGGACAAACGTTGCGATTTTATTCAATTACCAAGAGATGTTCTAAATGTATTAACTTGTTGTAGTAATTAAGGTAAGCTTATGAAATCAATGCGATGGTATTCAGTAATTGTCATGGTATGGCCATGGGGACATGGAATGTTATGGTAGGGACATGGAAGATTATGGTGGGGTAATGGAAGATTATGGTGGGGTCATGGAATGTTATGGTGGAGTCATGGAATGTTATGGTGGGGTGATGGAAGATTATGGTGGGGTGATGGAAGATTATGGTGGAGTGATGGAAGATTATGGTGAGGTGATGGAAGATTATCGTGGGATCATGGAAGATTATGGTGGGAGCATAGAAGATTATGTTGGTGCATGGAAGATTATCGTGGGATCATGGAAGATTATGGTTGGGGCATGGAAGATTATCGTGGGATCATGGAAGATTATGGAGGGAGCATAGAAGATTATGTTGGGACATGGAAGATTATCGTGGGATCATGGAAGATTATCGTGGGATCATGGAAGATTATCGTGGGATCATGGAAGATCATGGTGGGGTCATAAAATATTAGGGTGGGGGGATAGAAGATTATAGTGGTGTCGATTCTTTTGCTCAGTGAAATAGTAAAAGTTAAACATAGAAAATTATTTTTTTATTTTTTAAGGTCACCATTATAAAAATAAATATATGGTACAATTTATTTAACATTACCAAATACCAAAGATTTTATTGATATATACCTAGTTAGTTTTTGAAAAAAAAAGATATTTATACCAGAGTCTTGATGAACTCAAATAAACAAAAAATGATTGAAAACATATATATTCAGCGGTATTACCATATTGGTAAAAAAATAAGTATTTTTAGGATTCAAATCGAAAAATATCTATGTACTTTCTCCTCACAAATCACAAATGAATTTCTAAATTTCTTAGAAAACAGTGGATTTGGTGAAAAACTGGCTATTGCGGACTACATTTTTCTAGAGCTAAATCTATTATTTTTAACCTACCATTAATATAAGAGGCATATTGCATCTTCCTATTCGAAACGGAAGCTTGAAACGTAGAAATACATATAGAAACGTTAATATTCTAATAAGCAAAAAATAGAGTAAAGCAATTTAATGGAATGCTCTCACTTCTTATGCAGAGTTTGATGGTATAAATATGCGCACTACCCCTCAATAAATCCCCTCCCGGACACTATTTGTTGTGCTGTTGTGACGATCTCTTGTGTAGTCAGTGCAGTTGTTAAAGGGAATGTAGTGGAGCGTAAAGGTTATAGGTATGAATGACTGACTCATATACCAACACATACCTCATGATTATTTAAAGGTTATAGGTATGAATGACTGACTCATATACCAACACATACCTCATGATTATTTAAATGTTATAGGTATGAATGACTGACTCATATACCAACACATGCCTAAAGATTTGGGTTGTGACAATATGCCTTTAAAACGATAGATCTTAAGAATATCATAAACGAAATGAAATGAAATGGTATCGAATACTATATACCTCTGGTTTAGAACGATTCAATACTCTTTAATTCTCTCCATCTATAACATTTTAGGGATCTATAATTTTGAGAGCATATTGTCACAACCTTACTCATGATCATTTAAAGTAATGTTTGCTACGTTATAGATAAACATACTGTACATACGTTCATGCAATAGAGATTATATATTATAGATTGATAACACTATTTGGTAGATCATATAAAGATCGTATAAACGGTCCAACATCATTTAAAATAATGTTGAATATATTATACATATATCAGTACAGTTAATACAATATATAAATCAGATTTTTTTTTAATTAATTACAATAGACCATAAAAATAAATCGAAATATAGTACGTTTTTGAGAAAAGGAATATTGTATTTTGACGAATTCAAATACAATGAATAAAATAAAAGTTTTAATTTTTCTAAAGCTAAATTTATGTGTCAGGCGATAGTGTTTGAGTTTTAGTTTTGTCGTTAAAATTTCTACTCCTTACTAAAATTATTCCCACGCAAAAAACCAAACCAAAAAGATACTTCTGACAGAAATTTGACACCAATTAAATAGCATAATTATTGCTTCTTACAGCCTGGAAATTCATACCTCCCCGATAATTAGAAAAAACAACAAAAGCGTTTTCCTATTTTGAATCTGTAAAATGATTGCTTTACCAGCGGACTATTTTGTCACTTGCGCTATTTTCAGCCTCTGTCATCGGATGGGTCGGTTTTTCGCGCGGTAGGTTCTTACCATAAAATTATATAAATATTTTCGAGAACACGTTATTTTTAACGGGCAAGTACACTAGTTACAAATATTGATTCTATTGAGAACACGTTATTCTTAACGAGCAAGTACACTAGTTACAAATATTGATACTATTGAGAACACGTTATTCTTAACGGGCAAGTACACTAGCATCATTATAATGAGGTCTTTAAAGTAATTCCTAATATAGTTACAAACGACTGGCTGAATTCAATCTAATTCATCCACCTCTAAAACTGGAGATTAACTCATTTACATTGAGCTTTGAAAGGATATAACTCTATTAAGCTTTAATTAAACCAATTAAATAGATGTTCACCCCCGGGAAATAATATGTACCTACTCCCAAATCGAAACTGAAACACGAAAATTAAGTTAGGTAAGAGTACGAATGTTAATGCATGTGTAATGTATATGAGGTCTTTGAACTAAATATTAAACGTGTTACTTATATGTACGTATACAAAAGAAATTCATAAGCATGATATATTATTTAATTGTTATTGTATCAATAAAGTTCACGTGAGTTATGAACAAAATTTAGTTATAATGTACTTGAAATGATAAAATATTGTAAATAATAATACTGATTCAAAATTATTACGATATTATATATATATCTCATGGATCTCTTCACCAAAATCCTATTTAATCAATCACAAAGGCAAATGTTAAAAAGTAAGATTCAACAAGTTGCTTTTATTGAAGCGCTAAATCTAAGCGTCAGTTTTGACAGTCAATGTCAGGCGCTGCAACAAGTGTGCACTCATTCTTTATTGAGCAGCGATAGCGGCAACACGTGCGGTGTGCGTGTGCGCTATCAATTAGAGTGTTTCAGCAACAATCTATCTCAACCATTAAATGGATATTATGAATTATATAGCCGTTAAATTTCGCTTTTAAATACGCTATATTTAGAATTTATAAGAGTGGCATCAATAATCGCCATAGCGCATAAATGATTACGTGCCATGTTTTACTAATTAACCTCCATTATTATCCTAATTTCGCGGGCAATCAGCAGTCATTTGAATAACAAAAGGCTTTTGTTCATACCTCCAAAATACAGCAACGCTAAAACAATAAACAAAGCATTTCTTTTGATCATTACGTAACTTGAATGGTGCTGGATGGAAATTCTCTACTTTTATCCAGAATTATTCCAAGAAACTTAATTATGCACAGAACCGCCTGTAATGTGACGATAGAGAACGCTGGGAATATTCCTTTTGATGGTAATTTGAAAGATATGCCATTCAGCCATTGAATCTCTAAAAATATCATTTTCAATAGAACATCAAGCAGCTCTTATGTGATCTATTGATGTAGAACCTATTCACAACGATGTTATTGAGTTGTGAAGCAAAGATATTTATGATTTGAACTTGATATAAAATTATGATTCGATTAAGATCGAAATAACTCTTTTTGTGTTCATTTCTTTAGGTTTCAAATTAGTTCTTTTAATTTAAAGCTTCATTCTCTTCGAATTCACTTTAGTGTATTTCGATGTAATCAAATTCTCGTCCAATGATGCAATACCATCACAGTTAGGGGCCATCAACTGATGGAGAACTAACCTACTTACGTAACATCTAAAGGAATAAATTGACCCTAAAACCATTGAGCTGTGGTATCTCATATTTAAGTCACATTTTTCTCATTGACGGTCACATTTTACTCATTGACGGTCACATTTTTCTCATTGACGGTCACATTTTACTCATTGACGGTCACATTTTACTCATTGACGGTCACATTTTACTCATTGACAGTCACATTTTACTCATTGACAATCACATTTTAAACATTGACAGTCACATTTTACTCATTGACAGTCACATTTTACTCATTGACGGTCACATTTTACTCATTGACAGTCACATTTTACTCATTGACAGTCACATTTTACTCATTGACAGTCACATTTTACTCATTGACAGTCACATTTTACTCATTGACGGTCACATTTTAAACATTGACAGTCACATTTTACTCATTGACAATCACATTTTAAACATTGACAGTCACATTTTACTCATTGACAATCACATTTTACTCATTGACAGTCACATTTTACTCATTGACGGTCACATTTTAAACATTGACAGTCACATTTTAAACATTGACAGTCACATTTTACTCATTGACAATCACATTTTACTCATTGACAGTCACATTTTACTCATTGACGGTCACATTTTACTCATTGACAGTCACATTTTACTCATTGACAGTCACATTTTACTCATTGACAGTCACATTTTACTCATTGACAGTCACATTTTACTCATTGACGGTCACATTTTACTCATTGACAGTCACATTTTACTCATTGACGGTCACATTTTACTCATTGACGGTCACATTTTACTCATTGACGGTCACCTTTTACTCATTGACAGTCACATTTTACTCATTGACGGTTACATTTTACTCATTGACAGTCACATTTTAAACATTGACAGTCACATTCCACTCAATAGCTCACATCAAGTCACATTCACACAATGGCTCACATCAAGTCACATTCCACTCAATATGGCTCACATCAAGTCATATTCACACAATGGCTCACATCAAGTCACATTCCACACAATAGCTCACATCAAGTCACATTCAATACAATGGCTCACATCAAGTCACATTCCACACAATGGCTCGCATCAAGTCACATTCAGTCCTATGAATAGAACCTAAAGTTCATAGACTGCTTTAGTCTCTAAAAACACTGACGCGATGCTAGCGATAGCTTCTAGCATGGAAATGATACGAGTGATAAGTCCACGGAGAAACTATGAACTATTTCAAACATTTGAACCCTATATACTCTATAATTAGTTAAACAATTTTCTAATTAGATATTGTCTAGCGTGAAAAAGATATAATACATTTACTACTTATCTAATGATGCACAATAACTGAATATTGATAGCATGATATAGTTACAAACAGAGTAATAAGATTACTACTCTTAGATGCTAGTCTGCAAAAGGTATGACTCTCACTCTCCTCACAGGTAATATTATTATAGTGTATCTTTTTGCAGTTACCTACTGTTTTATTGACGTGCAGGACATTAGGTATATGTATGCTAATACACTGCTTATTTATGTGTATTGCATGCTAGCATACTGAGAGCAAGATCTTCATTGCTCATGGACGCAGAAAAGCTACTTCGTTTTTACATATGAGAGTCATGAGCTTTACAGGTATAGTGACTATACATATAGTTATTGCATAGTAAACTATACATTTGGTTATAGTGAACATAATACAGTTATATATATATGTAGTTATTGTATCGTAAACTGTATATTTGGAAATTTGGAACTTATATATTTTTGCAACATGAAACCCAACACATTGCAGCGATATTGTTACAATTTTGAGGCAATGTTGTAACAATATTAGAACAATAATGTAACAATATTGGGATAATATTTGAACAATATTGGGACAATGTTGTAACAATATTGGGACAATATTGTAACAAAATTGAGACAAAACATTGCCCCAATATTGTAACAATATTGGGGCAATGTTACTATTGTTACAAATATTGTAACAATATTGTAACAATATTGAGGCAATGTTGTAACAAAATTGAGAAAATGTTCTATCGATATCGGGGCAATGTTGCCCCACATATCCAGTATAGTAATGTTACCTGATAATAATGTTAATTGTTTCCATCTCCCAAGTTATATTTTTTCCACCAGTTACTTGTTTTGAAAGCTTTCAAGAGATTGTTTTCAAGTAAATGTTTTTGGCCCATCTTTTGGATGTTTTAATGGTTTGAAACCAAACACCAGCCAGCAAATAACTTGCCCAAATTAGTTTTTATTACCAACTTGAAGGTAGTAGTATAGTAATCCACTTAAAAGTAATTAAGAGTAACTTAAGTGGAAGGAAGAAACTTAAAATCTTAAAAAGAAAATCTCTCCACTACTCATCAAAGTTATCAAGAAAAATGATATTTTTTATTAGGCAGCTCCTCATTTACTATTTTTATCTTAAGTTTATAGACACAGAAGAAAAATCTACTCTCATCTTCCAAGATCTTCTAAGGGAAAATATTACAAGAATCAACGGATTGATGAAAGTAGCGGTGGGGTAGGTTACGAGTTATCGGACGGTTCTATTTTTGTGAACGTATAAAAAGAGCGAATTATTTTTATTGTTTTTTTCGATGGGTATTCAGATATCTGTAGATATCTTGGATATCAAACAAGTTTATTTATAAATATTATTATACTAGTACAGTACCTGTTGTTCAATCATTGAGTGTTCCATTAATATAATGGGTTTAAGATTATATTCAAATGCACATATATGTTTGCATATTAATATATTTAATTTATCAAAAATTATATTTTTTACTCATTAGAATCAAACTCTTATAATTCCAATTAATAATTTTCATGTGACCCCCGTAGTCAAGATACTGCAGCAAATTATTAGTTTTCCTTTTCTATCACTGTTTCTTTGATTTTTCTCTTATTTACAACAACTTTATGAGGCGCTGTTGATAGAATGACTGTTTAACACATTTTGTGACACACGGACGGATGGACAGGAGAGACAGACGGACAGACAGACGCAGCTCTTGTACGTATCAATGATCGAAAATGTGAAATCATTCGATAATTCGAAACTTACCCTACGAATCGACCGATAGAACGAGATATGATATGAAATCTATTTTTTACATAGCAACGATAAAATGCATGAAATCTGAAATGAAACTTGAATGGTTATATCAATTTTAATATTTATTAACTATTACAATTCATATATTTTTTGTGGTGTTTTTAGAATTCTAATTTTGGAACCTGAAAATGAACCTATAAGTGTGCCATATATGGAACACCATCCAGCCAAAGGTTAACTAACTACTTCAATAGATTGCATTGATTTTTTAAAGTTAGATTGCATTGTATATTTTAATATTTATCAATTTGATATCACACGTGTTCTCGGTTTACAGAATTAATTGGTTGGTACAGTTATACGATTTAGTGAAAGTGTGAAATGTTGTCATCGAGGTTTCTGTTGATTGTTACCAAGAAATACCATTAATTTGATTACAGAATCAATTTCGAGGCAGTGGCTAGTCTACTATGGTATATAGTAATGAGTATAGTTATGAGCAGTATAGTTATGAACAGTATAGTTATGAGCAGTATAGTCATGAGCAGTATAGTCATGAGCAGAATAGTCATGAGCAGTATAGTTATGAGCAGTATAGTCATGAGCAGAATAGTTATGAGCAGTATAGTCATGAGCAGTATAGTCATGAGCAGTATAGTTATGAGCAGAATAGTCATGAGCAGTATAGTCATGAGCAGTATAGTCATGAGCAGTATAGTTATGAGCAGAATAGTTATGAGCAGAAAAGTCATGAGCAGAATAGTCATGAGCAGAATAGTCATGAGCAGAATAGTCATGAGCAGTATAGTTATGAGCAGAATAGTTATGAGCAGTATAGTTATGAGCAGTATAGTTATGAGCAGAATAGTTATGAGCAGTATAGTTATGAACAGAATAGTCATGAGCAGTATAGTCATGAGCAGTATAGTCATGAACAGCAGCAAATAACTCATTACTAAGTAACAATCTACTTTCCAAACACCAAATAATGTGAGAGGTATATATTATTTACTCATAGCTATATAGTATATACTATATAAGTATATATAATTCCTTTTGAACTGCCTAAACCATTAAGCAGATGTCAGAAACACGATGTACCTAATCTATGGAACAAAATTGAAAAGTAAAAAATATAAGGATTCATTTGAAGTCAACATTTTACTTGAAAGTGAAAAGGTTACAAAAAGCTTTCCAATTTTTTTTCTTATATAATTAAAGTCTGGAATAGCAAAATAATTCGTCTCTGTAAGAAAGTACAAATAATATTCCACTAGGGATGAACTCTTACGGTGAAGAACATTCATACAATATCTATTTACAGTCAATACAAATAATATTCCACTAGGGATGAACTCTTACGGTGAAGAACATTCATACAATATCTATTTACAGTCAATACAAATAATATTCCACTAGGGATGAACTCTTACGGTGAAGAACATTCATACAATATCTATTTACAGTCAACACAAATAATATTCCACTAGGGATGAACTCTTACGGTGAAGAACATTCATACAATATCTATTTACAGTCAACACAAATAATATTCCACTAGGGATGAACTCTTACGGTGAAGAACATTCATACAATATCTATTTACAGTCAATACAAATAATATTCCACTAGGGATGAACTCTTACGGTGAAGAACATTCATACAATATCTATTTACAGTCAACACAAATAATATTCCACTAGGGATGAACTCTTACGGTGAAGAACATTCATACAATATCTATTTACAGTCAACACAAATAATATTCCACTAGGGATGAACTCTTACGGTGAAGAACATTCATACAATATCTATTTACAGTCAATACAAATAATATTCCACTAGGGATGAACTCTTACGGTGAAGAACATTCATACAATATCTATTTACAGTCAACACAAATAATATTCCACTAGGGATGAACTCTTACGGTGAAGAACATTCATACAATATCTATTTACAGTCAACACAAATAATATTCCACTAGGGATGAACTCTTACGGTGAAGAACATTCATACAATATCTATTTACAGTCAATACAAATAATATTCCACTAGGGATGAACTCTTACGGTGAAGAACATTCATACAATATCTATTTACAGTCAACACAAATAATATTCCACTAGGGATGAACTCTTACGGTGAAGAACATTCATACAATATCTATTTACAGTCAACACAAATAATATTCCACTAGGGATGAACTCTTATGGTGAAGAACATTCATACAATATCTATTTACAGTCAATACAAATAACATTTCACTAGGGATGAACTCTTATGGTGAAGAACATTCATACAATATCTATTTACAGTCAACACAAATAATATTCCACTAGGGATGAACTCTTACGGTGAAGAACATTCATACAATATCTATTTACAGTCAACACAAATAATATTCCACTAGGGATGAACTCTTACGGTGAAGAACATTCATACAATATCTATTTACAGTCAACACAAATAATATTCCACTAGGGATGAACTCTTACGGTGAAGAACATTCATACAATATCTATTTACAGTCAATACAAATAATATTCCACTAGGGATGAACTCTTACGGTGAAGAACATTCATACAATATCTATTTACAGTCAATACAAATAATATTCCACTAGGGATGAACTCTTACGGTGTAGAACATTCATACAATATCTATTTACAGTCAATACAAATAATATTCCACTAGGGATGAACTCTTATGGTGAAGAACATTCATACAATATCTATTTACAGTCAATACAAATAACATTTCACTAGGGATGAACTCTTATGGTGAAGAACATTCATACAATATCTATTTACAGTCAACACAAATAATATTCCACTAGGGATGAACTCTTACGGTGAAGAACATTCATACAATATCTATTTACAGTCAACACAAATAATATTCCACTAGGGATGAACTCTTACGTTGAAGAACATTCATACAATATCTATTTACAGTCAACACAAATATTATTCCACTAGGGATGAACTCTTACGGTGAAGAACATTCATACAATATCTATTTACAGTCAACACAAATAATATTCCACTAGGGATGAACTCTTACGGTGAAGAACATTCATACAATATCTATTTACAGTCAATACAAATAATATTCCACTAGGGATGAACTCTTACGGTGAAGAACATTCATACAATATCTATTTACAGTCAATACAAATAATATTCCACTAGGGATGAACTCTTACGGTGTAGAACATTCATACAATATCTATTTACAGTCAATACAAATAATATTCCACTAGGGATGAACTCTTATGGTGAAGAACATTCATACAATATCTATTTACAGTCAATACAAATAACATTTCACTAGGGATGAACTCTTATGGTGAAGAACATTCATACAATATCTATTTACAGTCAACACAAATAATATTCCACTAGGGATGAACTCTTACGGTGAAGAACATTCATACAATATCTATTTACAGTCAACACAAATAATATTCCACTAGGGATGAACTCTTACGGTGAAGAACATTCATACAATATCTATTTACAGTCAACACAAATAATATTCCACTAGGGATGAACTCTTACGGTGAAGAACATTCATACAATATCTATTTACAGTCAACACAAATAATATTCCACTAGGGATGAACTCTTACGGTGAAGAACATTCATACAATATCTATTTACAGTCAATACAAATAATATTCCACTAGGGATGAACTCTTACGGTGAAGAACATTCATACAATATCTATTTACAGTCAATACAAATAATATTCCACTAGGGATGAACTCTTACGGTGTAGAACATTCATACAATATCTATTTACAGTCAATACAAATAAATGTGTAAATTCGTAAATGAGGTGACGAATTGGTCCTCCAGTCTGTATGTGGTTAATCATTAACAACTCCCATATAATCTTTGGCTTTTTCTTTTATGGCGTAGCTTATTTGTCTTGCTTGTCAGCTGCCTAACTTATGGCGGCAGAGCTATAAAATAAGTGATAATGTTAAGGGCGGCCATTACCGTAGACTTATGTACGCACTGCATTGGCATAAAATATATTGATGTGAGTGCATATGGGGCTATATATTACTCAACTGTAGGAGTAAATACTATGTTATTTAGTGTTTGAATTTTCAAAATGGAAATTGAGTTATTTATGTATAGGGACAAATTATAGGTTACCTATTCTAGTTATTAAAGATGATTTAAATTAAATAATTATTGAGATAATTTATCATATGTTCCAGCCATTTTTTTAAATATGGTAAGTTACGAATTATCGGTCAGTACTACATCTTCGGTCATATAAGAAAAACAACATAAAATTGTTATTATTACACAGTGCTACCTAATAATAATTTTTATATTGTTTTTCTTATATGACCGAAGATGTAGTACCGACCGATAATTCGTAACTTACCATAATATATGGCACAATGTCAATAGAATAAATTCAACACTGGATTTTTTAATTAAAAATTACTACAATTCTTATGAACTTTCAATTAATGGTTAATGTGGAGAAAGAATTCGATATTGAAAATGAAAAGATTTGTTAAAGGCTAACTATTTATTTGACTTCGAAGGTAAATATACTGTACGATTTTGTATAAATGTCTTATAAATAAATAAATAGACCTTACCATAATATAAAAGAAAACAATTAGGGGTTAAATAAGGTCCTGAAACACTCAAAAACGTCCTTTTAAAGGTCCATGCTCATTCGAAAGACTTGAAAGAAAGATTTAAAGATTTATAGTTAAAGAGGTTGAAGATCAATAAAATTCTATATTTAAAGGGCTTAAGAGGTCAATTTAAAGGTTAATATTCAAAGGACATAAAGAACAATTTAAAGGTCCTTATTCAAAGCACATAAAGGTCATTTTAAAGGTCAATATTCAAAGAACAGAAATATCAATATTCAACACAAAAAGGTCATTTTAAAGGTCTATATTCAAAACACAAAAAGTTCATTTTAAAGATCAATATTCAACACAAAAAGGTCATTTTAAAGGTCAATATTCGAAACAGAAAAAGGTCAATCTAAAGGCCAATATTGAAAACACAAAAAGGTCATTTTAAAGGTCAATATTCAAACACATAAAAGGTCATTTTAAAGGTCAATATTCAAACACAAAAAGATAATTTTAAAGTTCAATATTCAAAACACAAAAAGATCATTTTAAAGGTCAACATTCAAAACACATAAAGGTCATTTTAAAGGTCAATATTCAAAGAACGAAAAGGCCAATCGCACATTCAGGCTAAAAGTTTTCATAGGATTTTCCCATGATCTTTTCTTTGATATTTTGTTTATTCGAAAGATTGCATTGTTTGGAACATTTTTGAATCCATTGTCATTCTCGAGTAAAATTGATATACATATTATATATCCATATAGGTATCTTTACGAATAGAAATCTTTGATGTGAATAAACTATACATCAAAGGAATAGAAGACAATGAGAATATAAACCAATTAAATCTAAGTAATGATTAACAGATGTGAGTTGAAACTTTATGATATGAGAGGACATTTGGTCGCTAGTCTAATGATGTACTTTTTGCTAGATAATTGAGATATTTTTTCCTTAAACGATCGGATAAACACATGTGTACACTTTCATTTATTAGAACACATGTGTACACTTTCATTTATTAGAACAAATGTATACGCTTTCATTTATTAGAACACATGTGTACGCTTTCATTTATTAGAACACATGTGTACGCTTTCACTTATTAGAACACATGTGTACTCATTCATTTATTAGAACACATGTGTACGCTTTCATTTATTAGAACACATGTGTACGCTTTCACTTATTAGAACACATGTGTACTCATTCATTTATTAGAACACATGTGTACTCATTCATTTATTAGAACACATGTGTACGCTTTCATTTATTAGAACACATGTGTACGCTTTCATTTATTAGAACACATGTGTACTCATTCATTTATTAGAACACATGTGTACGCTTTCACTTATTAGAACACATGTGTACTCATTCATTTATTAGAACACATGTGTACGCTTTCATTTATTAGAACACATGTGTACGCTTTCATTTATTAGAACACATGTGTACGCTTTCATTTATTAGAACACATGTGTACGCTTTCATTTATTAGAACACATGTGTACTCATTCATTTATTAGAACACATGTGTACGCTTTCATTTATTAGAACACATGTGTACTCATTCATTTATTAGAACACATGTGTACGCTTTCACTTATTAGAACACATGTGTACTCATTCATTTATTAGAACACATGTGTACTCATTCATTTATTAGAACACATGTGTACGCTTTCATTTATTAGAACACATGTGTACGCTTTCACTTATTAGAACACATGTGTACTCATTCATTTATTAGAACACATGTGTACGCTTTCACTTATTAGAACACATGTGTACTCATTCATTTATTAGAACACATGTGTACGCTTTCATTTATTAGAACACATGTGTACGCTTTCACTTATTAGAACACATGTGTACTCATTCATTTATTAGAACACATGTGTACGCTTTCATTTATTAGAACACATGTGTACGCTTTCATTTATTAGAACACATGTGTACGCTTTCATTTATTAGAACACATGTGTACTCATTCATTTATTAGAACACATGTGTACGCTTTCATTTATTAGAACACATGTGTACGCTTTCACTTATTAGAACACATGTGTACTCATTCATTTATTAGAACACATGTGTACGCTTTCATTTATTAGAACACATGTGTACGCTTTCACTTATTAGAACACATGTGTACTCATTCATTTATTAGAACACATGTGTACGCTTTCACTTATTAGAACACATGTGTACGCTTTCATTTATTAGAACACATGTGTACGCTTTCATTTATTAGAACACATGTGTACGCTTTCATTTATTAGAACACATGTGTACGCTTTCATTTGTTAGAACACATGTGTACTCTTTCATTTATTAGAACACATGTGTACGCTTTCATTTGTTAGAACACATGTGTAAGCTTTCATTTATTAGAACACATGTGTACGCTTTCATTTATTAGAACACATGTGTACGCTTTCATTTATTAGAACACATGTGTACGCTTTCATTTATTAGAACACATGTGTACGCTTTCATTTATTAGAACACATGTGTACGCTTTCATTTGTTAGAACACATGTGTACTCTTTCATTTATTAGAACACATGTGTACGCTTTCATTTATTAGAACACATGTGTACGCTTTCATTTATTAGAACACATGTGTACGCTTTCATTTATTAGAACACATGTGTACGCTTTCATTTATTAGAACACATGTGTACGCTTTCATTTATTAGAACACATGTGTACGCTTTCATTTGTTAGAACACATGTGTACTCTTTCATTTATTAGAACACATGTGTACGCTTTCATTTGTTAGAACACATGTGTAAGCTTTCATTTATTAGAACACATGTGTACGCTTTCATTTATTAGAACACATGTGTACGCTTTCATTTGTTAGAACACATGTGTACTCTTTCATTTATTAGAACACATGTGTACGCTTTCATTTATTAGAACACATGTGTACGCTTTCATTTATTAGAACACATGTGTACGCTTTCATTTATTAGAACACATGTGTACGCTTTCATTTATTAGAACACATGTGTACGCTTTCATTTATTAGAACACATGTGTACGCTTTCATTTGTTAGAACACATGTGTACTCTTTCATTTATTAGAACACATGTGTACGCTTTCATTTGTTAGAACACATGTGTAAGCTTTCATTTATTAGAGCACATGTGTATTCATTCATTTATCAATTTATTACTGTAAATAGATTTTGTATGAATGTTCTTCACCGTAAGAGTTCGGTTCTAGTTCAATTCACCGAAAACACATTCGCCCCATGACACTTTCGCCGGAAATATGGCAAATTTCAGCAGACTAAGGTTTGCTAAAAAAATTTAAGTTTATTGAACATCTTGTGTTAAATGATTATTTAAAATTGATCAAATTTTTATCAACTATAAATTAAACGGTAATTAATTGTCTGGTTTCAATGCCTTATAAATGCTGGTTCTTAGTCCCATTATAAAACTTTCTAAATAAATTTAATATTATTTATTAAATAATAAATATTTAATTCATTTGTTTTAACATAAACTTTTCTATTTTTTAAATGGAGTTGCCGAACAAAATTGATTTTGACTTCCTTTTTGTACTCCATAAATGTTCTTCATTGTAAGAGTTCATCCTTGATGGAATATTATTTGTATTTTCTTGCAGAGACAAATTAATGCTTTTTTTTTATAAAATCATTCTTTATTTTTTTTCTTCACGGTATGAAACACAAACCCGATTATAAATTTAGATCATTTTAATTAATGTCTTTGTTATTTCATTAAAGGAACACATTTCTCTAAATATTTTAGCTAAATGTTGAAAATATTAAGATGCTAGTGAATTTAGAAATGTTTTTTAGAAGAGTACAAAGCAGCTTGGCGATGATCTAAAATGTTGAACTGTACGGAGAAAATTTCCATTCTCTTCTTTTGCTTCATAAACTTTTGATGCTGCAATTGGATAAGTTCTACAAAGAATAGACATGCTTGTTCTTCGACGAAATTTATCTCCGTGAAGCCATCTTTTCGGGTTAGATTATTACCTTTGCAAAATTCCGGAAGTGAATGTTTTAAGCGGCACATAATTATTTGTAATCTTGTAATTCGCATAACTAAAAAATTATTCATCAAAATTGCCTGAAATTTGGCGGGACGATTGGTCATTTCACAAGAACGATTTGCTTAGATTTTTGGAGCGATCAGGTCAAAGGTCAAGGTCATTTATAACTGAGGTCAAATTATTGACACTCACAGTATGCGGAAAGTGTATGTGATATATAAATTGTGATGGGCAATAGAACAAATGTCAGATTGTTTCATGATGTTAGTCCCCACTTTCCGAGTACTGAGAGCCTATTTTCTTAGTGATAGTATAGCGAGTGACGTAACATCGACAGAAGGAGTAATTGGTATTCTAGCGACTTTTCCGTAACGAGCGGCACGGAGAAAGGAATTTGCATCAATTTTCCCTGTCGGAAATGCATGGCCTCAACATACAGAGGGGAAAATGAGGGGAAAGAGAGGGGAAAGAGAGGAGAAAGAGAGAGGAAAGAGAGGGGAAAGAGAGGGGAAAGAGAGGGGAAAAAGAGGGGAAAAAGAGGGGAAAAAGAGGGGAAAGAGAGTGGGAAGAGAGGAGAAAGAGAGGGTCAAGAGAGGGGAAATAGAGGGGAAAATGAGGGGTAAATGAGCAGAAAATGAGGGGAGAGAGAGGGGAAAGAGGGGGTAAATAGAGAGGAAAGAGATGGTAAAGAGAGTTGAAAGAGTGGGGAAAATGAGGGGAAAGAGAGAGGAAAATGAAGGGAAAATGAGGGGAAAGAGATGGGAAAATAAGGGAAAAAGAGAGGAAAATGTGGAGAAAAGAAGGGAAAACGAGGGGACGCTTTCATTTGTTAGAACACATGTGTAAGCTTTCATTTATTAGAACACATGTGTACGCTTTCATTTATTAGAACACATGTGTACGCTTTCATTTATTAGAACACATGTGTACGCTTTCATTTATTAGAACACATGTGTACGCTTTCATTTATTAGAACACATGTGTACGCTTTCATTTGTTAGAACACATGTGTACTCTTTCATTTATTAGAACACATGTGTACGCTTTCATTTATTAGAACACATGTGTACGCTTTCATTTATTAGAACACATGTGTACGCTTTCATTTATTAGAACACATGTGTACGCTTTCATTTATTAGAACACATGTGTACGCTTTCAAAATGAGGGGAAAGAGAGAGGAAAATGAAGGGAAAATGAGGGGAAAGAGATGGGAAAATAAGGGAAAAAGAGAGGAAAATGTGGAGAAAAGAAGGGAAAACGAGGGGAAAATGTTTGGTAATAGATGGAAAATGATGGGAAAGAGACTCTGTCTAATGAGAGGAGTAAATGAGGTAAAATCTCGTCTGATGATATTTAACCACTTTATTTCCATTAACCTTTCGACATATTTAACCACCTTCTTCAACCCCATTAAAATGCTCACTCTTTTTCCCCATTAAAATGCTCACTCTTTTTCCCCATTAAAATGCTCACTCTTTTTCCCCATTAAAATGCTCACTCTTTTTACCCATTAAAAGGCTCACTCTTTTTCTCCATTAAAAGGCTCACTCTTTTTCCCCATTAAAATGCTCACTCTTTTTACCCATTAAAAGGCTCACTCTTTTTCTCCATTAAAAGGCTCACTCTTTTTCCCCATTAAAATGCTCACTCTTTTTCCCCATTAAAATACTCACTCTTTTTACCCATTAAAATGCTCACTCTTTTTCCCCATTAAAATACTCACTCTTTTTACCCATTAAAATGCTCATTCTTTTTACCCATTAAAATGCTCATTCTTTTTCCCCATTAAAATGCTCACTCTTTTTACCCATTAAAATGCTCACTCTTTTTCCCCATTAAAATACTCACTCTTTTTACCCATTAAAATGCTCACTCTTTTTCCCCATTAAAATGCTCACTCTTTTTCCCCATTAAAATGCTCACTCTTTTTCCCCATTAAAAGGCTCACTCTTTTTCCCCATTAAAATACTCACCTTTTTCCCCATTAAAATACTCACCTTTTTCCCCATTAAAAGGCTCACCTTTTTCCCCATTAAAAGGCTCACCTTTTTCCCCATTAAAAGGCTCACTCTTTTTCCCCATTAAAATGCTCACTCTTTTTCCCCATTAAAAGGCTCACTCTTTTTCCCCATTAAAATACTCACCTTTTTCCCCATTAAAAGGCTCACTCTTTTTCCCCATTAAAAGGCTCACTCTTTTTCCCCATTAAAAGGCTCACTCTTTTTCCCCATTAAAAGGCTCACTCTTTTTCCCCATTTAAAGGCTCACTCTTTTTCCCCATTTAAAGGCTCACTCTTTTTCCCCATTAAAAGGCTCACTCTTTTTCCCCATTAAAAGGCTCACTCTTTTTCCCCATTAAAAGGCTCACTCTTTTTCCCCATTTAAAGGCTCACTCTTTTTCCCCATTAAAAGGCTCACTCTTTTTCCCCATTAAAAGGCTCACTCTTTTTCCCCATTAAAAGGCTCACTCTTTTTCCCCATTAAAAGGCTCACTCTTTTTCCCCATTAAAATACTCACCTTTTTCCCCATTAAAATACTCACCTTTTTCCCCATTAAAATACTCACCTTTTTCCCCATTAAAAGGCTCACTCTTTTTCCCCATTAAAAGGCTCACCTTTTTCCCCATTAAAAGGCTCACTCTTTTTCCCCATTAAAATGCTCACTCTTTTTCCCCATTAAAAGGCTCACTCTTTTTCCCCATTAAAATACTCACCTTTTTCCCCATTAAAAGGCTCACTCTTTTTCCCCATTAAAAGGCTCACTCTTTTTCCCCATTTAAAGGCTCACTCTTTTTCCCCATTAAAAGGCTCACTCTTTTTCCCCATTTAAAGGCTCACTCTTTTTCCCCATTAAAAGGCTCACTCTTTTTCCCCATTAAAAGGCTCACTCTTTTTCCCCATTAAAAGGCTCACTCTTTTTCCCCATTAAAAGGCTCACTCTTTTTCCCCATTAAAAGGCTCACTCTTTTTCCCCATTTAAAGGCTCACTCTTTTTCCCCATTTAAAGGCTCACTCTTTTTCCCCATTAAAAGGCTCACTCTTTTTCCCCATTAAAAGGCTCACTCTTTTTCCCCATTAAAAGGCTCACTCTTTTTCCCCATTTAAAGGCTCACTCTTTTTCCCCATTAAAAGGCTCACTCTTTTTCCCCATTAAAAGGCTCACTCTTTTTCCCCATTAAAAGGCTCACTCTTTTTCCCCATTAAAAGGCTCACTCTTTTTCCCCATTAAAATACTCACCTTTTTCCCCATTAAAATACTCACCTTTTTCCCCATTAAAATACTCACCTTTTTCCCCATTAAAAGGCTCACTCTTTTTCCCCATTGAAAGGCTCACCTTTTTCCCCATTAAAAGGCTCACTCTTTTTCCCCATTAAAAGGCTCACTCTTTTTCCCCATTTAAAGGCTCACTCTTTTTCCCCATTAAAAGGCTCACTCTTTTTCCCCATTAAAAGGCTCACTCTTTTTCCCCATTAAAAGGCTCACTCTTTTTCCCCATTAAAAGGCTTACTCTTTTTCCCCATTAAAAGGCTCACTCTTTTTCCCCATTAAAAGGCTCACTCTTTTTCCCCATTTAAAGGCTCACTCTTTTTCCCCATTAAAATACTCACCTTTTTCCCCATTAAAATGCTCACCTCCTCTAACCCTCTAAACACTTTAACTTCTTCATCGTTACTTCTAAGAAGTCGCCTCTAAAGCTGTAGTAGTGATAGGGAGCAGACAAATTGCCTGGCAGAGAGAAGGCAGTTTTACGGCAGAGAGAGGGCAGTTACACGGCAGAGAGAGAGGGCAGTTACACGGCAGAGAGAGGGCAGTTACACGGCAGAGAGAGGGCAGTCACACGGAAGAGAGAGAGAGAGAGAGAGAGAGAGAGAGAGAGAGAGAGAGAGAGAGAGAGACTATGTATTCACTTCGTGTGGAATTATTTTCATTTTAGGGATCATAAACTAAGTTAGACGTTTAAATTTATTTTTCGGAAATATATTAATAATTGTGTTACCTTCTAATCGAAATTATTGAAAAAGTGTAATTTAAATATTCAAAGACATCCCATCCATTACGGTTACCAATACAGTAATACAGTTACGTATTACAGTACAGTTATGTATTAAGTATTCCCGTACAGTTACGTATTACCGTACAGTTACGTATTAGCGTACAGTTACGTATTACCGTACAGTTACGTATCTTCGTACAGCTACGTATTCCCGTACAGTTACGTATTCCCGTACAGTTGCGTATTCCCGTACAGTTACGTATTCTCGTACAGTTACGTATTCTCGTACAGTTACGTATTCTCGTACAGTTACCTATTCTCATACAGTTACGTGATCCCATACAGTTACGTATTAACGTACAGTTACGTATTCTCGTAAAGTTAAGTATCCTCGTACAGTTACGTATTCCCGTACAGTTACGTATTCCCGTACAGTTACATATTCCCGTACAGTTACGTATCCCCAACAGTTACGTATCCCCGTACAGTAACGTAATAAACATCTTCTCTATTAAAATAAGTGTTAAAACGATTAAAGTAAACACCCAATGTGACACGTAATTTTATGTATATTTATATTATAAGTAACAAAACAAATTGATTAAAGATCGGAATAACGTACAATACAGTAAACATATGTGTCAGATCACAAATAGGCCACAGGAATTGTTCTAATTAATGCTGACACAAATAGGCCACAGGAATTGTTCTGATTAATGCTGACCCAAATCTGCCACAGGAATTGTTCTGATTAATGCTGACACAAATCTGACACAGGAATTGTTCTGATTAATGCTGACACAAATCTGACACAGGAATTGTTCTGATTAATGCTGACACAAATCTGACACAGGAATTGTTCTGATTAATGCTGACACAAATATGACACAGGAATTGTTCTGATTAATGCTGACACAAATAAGACACAGGAATTGTTCTAATTAATGCTGAAAAAATATGACACAGGAATTGTTCTGATTAATGCTGACACAAATCTGCCACAGGAATTGTTCTGATTAATGCTGACACAAATAAGACACAGGAATTGTTCTAATTAATGCTGACACAAATATGACACAGGAATTGTTCTGATTAATGCTGACACAAATCTGCCACATAAATTGTTCTGATTAATGCTGACACAAATCTGACACAGGAATTGTTCTGATTAATGCTGACACAAATAAGACACAGGAATTGTTCTAATTAATGCTGACACAAATATGACACAGGAATTGTTCTGATTAATGCTGACACAAATCTGCCACAGGAATTGTTCTGATTAATGCTGACACAAATCTGCCACAGGAATTGTTCTGATTAATGCTGACACAAATAAGACACAAGAATTGTTCTGATTAATGCTGACACAAATATGACACAGGAATTGTTCTGATTAATGCTGACACAAATCTGACACAGGAATTGTTCTAATTAATGCTGACACAAATCTGACACAGGAATTGTTCTGATTAATGCTGACACAAATAAGACACAGGAATTGTTCTAATTAATGCTGACACAAATATGACACAGGAATTGTTCTAATTAATGCTGACACAAATATGACACAGGAATTGTTCTGATTAATGCTGACACAAATCTGCCACAGGAATTGTTCTGATTAATGCTGACACAAATCTGCCACACGAATTGTTCTGATTAATGCTGACACAAATAAGACACAAGAATTGTTCTGATTAATGCTGACACAAATATGACACAGGAATTGTTCTGATTAATGCTGGCACAAATCTGCCACAGGAATTGTTCTGATTAATGCTGACACAAATCTGACACAGGAATTGTTCTGATTAATGCTGACACAAATAAGACACATGAATTGTTCTAATTAATGCTGACACAAATATGACACAGGAATTGTTCTGATTAATGCTGACACAAATCTGCCACAGGAATTGTTCTGATTAATGCTGACACAAATCTGCCACAGGAATTGTTCTGATTAATGCTGACACAAATAAGACACAAGAATTGTTCTGATTAATGCTGACACAAATATGACACAGGAATTGTTCTGATTAATGCTGACACAAATCTGCCACAGGAATTGTTCTGATTAATAATGACACAAATCTGACACAGGAATTGTTCTGATTAATGCTGACACAAATCTGACACAGGAATTGTTCTGATTAATGCTGACACAAATATGACACAGGAATTGTTCTGATTAATGCTGACACAAATATGACACAGGAATTGTTCTGATTAATGCTGACACAAATAAGACACAGGAATTGTTCTAATTAATGCTGACACAAATCTGCCACAGGAATTGTTCTGATTAATGCTGACACAAATCTGCCACAGGAATTGTTCTGATTAATGCTGACACAAATAAGACACAGGAATTGTTCTAATTAATGCTGACACAAATCTGCCACAGGAATTGTTCTGATTAATGCTGACACAAATCTGACACAGGAATTGTTCTGATTAATGCTGACACAAATAAGACACAGGAATTGTTCTAATTAATGCTGACACAAATAAGACACAGGAATTGTTCTAATTAATGCTGACACAAATATGACACAGGAATTGTTCTGATTAATGCTGACACAAATCTGCCACAGGAATTGTTCTGATTAATGCTGACACAAATCTGCCACAGGAATTGTTCTGATTAATGCTGACACAAATAAGACACAAGAATTGTTCTGATTAATGCTGACACAAATCTGACACAGGAATTGTTCTAATTAATGCTGACACAAATCTGACACAGGAATTGTTCTGATTAATGCTGACACAAATAAGACACAGGAATTGTTCTAATTAATGCTGACACAAATATGACACAGGAATTGTTCTAATTAATGCTGACACAAATATGACACAGGAATTGTTCTGATTAATGCTGACACAAATCTGCCACAGGAATTGTTCTGATTAATGCTGACACAAATCTGCCACAGGAATTATTCTGATTAATGCTGACACAAATAAGACACAAGAATTGTTCTGATTAATGCTGACACAAATATGACACAGGAATTGTTCTGATTAATGCTGGCACAAATCTGCCACAGGAATTGTTCTGATTAATGCTGACACAAATCTGCCACAGGAATTGTTCTGATTAATGCTGACACAAATCTGACACAGGAATTGTTCTGATTAATGCTGACACAAATCTGCCACAGGAATTGTTCTGATTAATGCTGACACAAATAAGACACAAGAATTGTTCTGATAAATGCTGACACAAATATGACACAGGAATTGTTCTGATTAATGCTGACACAAATCTGACACAGGAATTGTTCTAATTAATGCTGAAACAAATCTGACACAGGAATTGTTCTGATTAATGCTGACACAAATCTGACACAGGAATTGTTCTAATTAATGCTGACACAAATATGACACAGGAATTGTTCTAATTAATGCTGACACAAATATGACACAGGAATTGTTCTAATTAATGCTGACACAAATATGACACAGGAATCGTTCTAATTAATGCTGACACAAATATGACACAGGAATTGTTCTGATTAATGCTGACACAAATAAGACACAAGAATTGTTCTGATTAATGCTGACACAAATATGACACAGGAATTGTTCTGATTAATGCTGACACAAATCTGCCACAGGAATTGTTCTGATTAATGCTGACACAAATAAGACACAAGAATTGTTCTGATTAATGCTGACACAAATATGACACAGGAATTGTTCTGATTAATGCTGACACAAATCTGACACAGGAATTGTTCTAATTAATGCTGACACAAATATGACACAGGAATTGTTCTAATTAATGCTGACACAAATCTGACACAGGAATTGTTCTGATTAATGCTGACACAAATATGACACAGGAATTGTTCTGATTAATGCTGAAACAAATAAGACACAGGAATTGTTCTAATTAATGCTGACACAAATATGACACAGGAATTGTTCTGATTAATGCTGACACAATCTGCCACAGGAATTGTTCTGATTAATGCTGACACAAATAAGACACAGGAATTGTTCTAATTAATGCTGACACAAATATGACACAGGAATTGTTCTGATTAATGCTGACACAAATCTGACACAGGAATTGTTCTGATTAATGCTGACACAAATAAGACACAGGAATTGTTCTAATTAATGCTGACACAAATATGACACAGGAATTGTTCTGATTAATGCTGACACAAATCTGCCACAGGAATTGTTCTGATTAATGCTGACACAAATCTGCCACAGGAATTGTTCTGATTAATGCTGACACAAATAAGACACAAGAATTGTTCTGATTAATGCTGACACAAATATGACACAGGAATTGTTCTGATTAATGCTGGCACAAAATTGCCACAGGAATTGTTCTGATTAATGCTGACACAAATCTGACACAGGAATTGTTCTGATTAATGCTGACACAAATAAGACACAGGAATTGTTCTAATTAATGCTGACACAAATATGACACAGGAATTGTTCTGATTAATGCTGACACAAATCTGCCACAGGAATTGTTCTGATTAATGCTGACACAAATCTGCCACAGGAATTGTTCTGATTAATGCTGACACAAATAAGACACAAGAATTGTTCTAATTAATGCTGACACAAATATGACACAGGAATTGTTCTGATTAATGCTGACACAAATCTGACACAGGAATTGTTCTGATTAATGCTGACACAAATATGACACAGGAATTGTTCTGATAAATGCTGACACAAATAAGACACAGGAATTGTTCTAATTAATGCTGACACAAATATGACACAGGAATTGTTCTGATTAATGCTGACACAAATCTGCCACAGGAATTGTTCTGATTAATGCTGACACAAATAAGACACAGGAATTGTTCTAATTAATGCTGACACAAATATGACACAGGAATTGTTCTGATTAATGCTGACACAAATCTGCCACAGGAATTGTTCTGATTAATGCTAACACAAATCTGACACAGGAATTGTTCTGATTAATGCTGACACAAATAAGACACAGGAATTGTTCTAATTAATGCTGACACAAATATGACACAGGAATTGTTCTGATTAATGCTGACACAAATATGCCACAGGAATTGTTCTGATTAATGCTGACACAAATCTGCCACAGGAATTGTTCTGATTAATGCTGACACAAATAAGACACAAGAATTGTTCTGATTAATGCTGACACAAATATGACACAGGAATTGTTCTGATTAATGCTGGCACAAAATTGCCACAGGAATTGTTCTGATTAATGCTGACACAAATCTGACACAGGAATTGTTCTGATTAATGCTGACACAAATAAGACACAGGAATTGTTCTAATTAATGCTGACACAAATATGACACAGGAATTGTTCTGATTAATGCTGACACAAATCTGCCACAGGAATTGTTCTGATTAATGCTGACACAAATCTGCCACAGGAATTGTTCTGATTAATGCTGACACAAATAAGACACAAGAATTGTTCTGATTAATGCTGACACAAATATGACACAGGAATTGTTCTGATTAATGCTGACACAAATCTGACAAAGGAATTGTTCTAATTAATGCTGACACAAATCTGACACAGGAATTGTTCTGATTAATGCTGACACAAATATGACACAGGAATTGTTCTAATTAATGCTGACACAAATATGACACAGGAATTGTTCTAATTAATGCTGACACAAATATGACACAGGAATTGTTCTAATTAATGCTGACACAAATATGACACAGGAATCGTTCTAATTAATGCTGACACAAATATGACACAGGAATTGTTCTGATTAATGCTGACACAAATAAGACACAGGAATTGTTCTAATTAATGCTGACACAAATATGACACAGGAATTGTTCTAATTAATGCTGACACAAATATGACACAGGAATTGTTCTGATTAATGCTGACACAAATAAGACACAGGAATTGTTCTAATTAATGCTGACACAAATATGACACAGGAATTGTTCTGATTAATGCTGACACAAATCTGCCACAGGAATTGTTCTGATTAATGCTGACACAAATCTGCCACAGGAATTGTTCTGATTAATGCTGACACAAATAAGACACAAGATTTGTTCTGATTAATGCTGACACAAATATGACACAGGAATTGTTCTGATTAATGCTGACACAAATCTGACACAGGAATTGTTCTAATTAATGCTGACACAAATATGACACAGGAATTGTTCTAATTAATGCTGACACAAATATGACACAGGAATTGTTCTAATTAATGCTGACACAAATATGACACAGGAATTGTTCTAATTAATGCTGACACAAATATGACACAGGAATTGTTCTAATTAATGCTGACACAAATATGACACAGGAATTGTTCTAATTAATGCTGACACAAATATGACACAGGAATTGTTCTAATTAATGCTGACACAAATCTGACACAGGAATTGTTCTAATTAATGCTGACACAAATATGACACAGGAATTGTTCTAATTAATGCTGACACAAATATGACACAGGAATTGTTCTAATTAATGCTGACACAAATATGACACAGGAATTGTTCTAATTAATGCTGACACAAATATGACACAGGAATTGTTCTAATTAATGCTGACACAAATATGACACAGGAATTGTTCTGAATAATGCTGACACAAATATGACACAGGAATTGTTCTGATTAATGCTGACACAAATCTGACACAGGAATTGTTCTGATTAATGCTGACACAAATATGACACAGGAATTGTTCTAATTAATGCTGACACAAATATGACACAGGAATTGTTCTAATTAATGCTGAAACAAATATGACACAGGAATTGTTCTAATTAATGCTGACACAAATATGACACAGGAATTGTTCTGATTAATGCTGACACAAATATGACACAGGAATTGTTCTAATTAATGCTGACACAAATATGACACAGGAATTGTTCTGATTAATGCTGACACAAATATGACACAGGAATTGTTCTAATTAATGCTGACACAAATATGACACAGGAATTGTTCTAATTAATGCTGACACAAATATGACACAGGAATTGTTTTAATTAATGCTAACACAAATATGACACAGGAATTGTTCTAATTAATGCTGACACAAATAAGACACAGGAATTGTTCTGATTAATGCTGACACAAATATGACACAGGAATTGTTCTGATTAATGCTGACACAAATAAGACACAGGAATTGTTCTTAGCAGCAAACTAATCATAACTTATTACTTGTAACTATTTTCAAGAATGACTCGAGGCGTAAGTTATGAACAGAGTACACCTGAGTCTGAGAAAACTGTGAGAAACCTGAAAAATATTTGAAATTATTATTATTATTTCGGTTATTAAAACCAAGAAAGTTTGAAAGGATATCAATATTAGAATGAAATTAAATTATATTAAAAAATGGACCCTTTGCTGATAGAACTCATGTAGAAAATGAACTGTTTCGATAATTGGGGTCTAAAATATTGGATCTCTGTACTTTTACGTTAAAAAGTGGGACGTAAAAGTAAATCAACTTAACACTTTGTAACTTCCGTTATTTTCAAACAATTAGGCTTAATAGGACACGTGTGTTGATCAATATAACAATCTCCGTTACTACTTAATTAATTCTTATTCTGATATCAAATTTATTAATCTTCGTAAACAAAAGATGGAAAAATAACCTATAATTTAGTTTTTCCATTGAATCTACATGAGTCTTCATCTTCATAATTCTAGTACGATAAGATGCATAATATTGACTCCATAGATACGTAATACTTTAAATAATAATTTATAAATTATACGCAATACTTACTATATTCAATGGCAGTGGACACACTCTACCTATAAGTATATCAAGAAAAAATTCAGACATACAAGTTTTTCGGACCGTAAAATTAAAGAGATCCAAATTTTTTTTGTAAAATTTTCCTTACAAAATTTCCTCCATCACCCCCTAATAATTCCCCCATCTTCTCCTCATCAACCCATACCCATCTTTGCGAGGGATATGATAGCCCTAATGGGGAAGCAAGCCCTTCATTAGTCGAGACAAACCAAGTTGTTTTGAGTTCCAAAACCCCCGGGGGAAGGAGTCGAGTTACGTCAGCCTGGTGGAGGGGGGATTGGGAAGGGGGGTAGGCAACCAGATCGGGGTAATGTGGTGGTGGTGGTGGGGGGGGGGGTTTGTAAGGGCTAAGGAAAAACAATAGCGGCATCGGGTTTGGGGGTAATAGATAATAGAAACAGGAATATTAATATTGTACGGGTAATGAAAAGAGAATACTTGGAAGTGAAGTTGAAAACAGTACAACAGGGATATTGGGTGGTAAAGGTAGGTGGACAGGGTATAGGTATTCAAAATAGGTACTCAAGGTAAGTAATCAGGGTAGATAATAGTAGGTCGTCAAGATAGGTAGTCAAAGTATGTAATCAAAGTAGGAAATAGTAGGTAATCAAGGTAGGAAATGGTAGGTAATCGATGTAGGTAATGGCTCTAGGACAACTGTCATGCGGATAACTGCCATGCGGACAACTGCCATAGTGGACAACTGCCATGCGGACAACTGCCATAGTGGACAACTGTCATGCGGATAACTGCCATGCGACAAACTGCCATGCGGACAACTGCCATAGTGTACAACTGCCATGCGACAAACTGCCATGCGGACAACTGCCATAATGTACAACTGCCATGCGACAAACTGCCATGCGGACAACTGCCATAGTGGACAACTGCCATAGTGGACAACTGCCATGTGGACAACTGCCATAGTGGACAACTGCCATGTGGACAACTGCCATAGTGGACAACCGCCATGCGACAAACTGCCATACGGACAACTGCCATAGTGGACAACTGCCATGCGACAAACTGCCATGCGGACAACTTCCATGCAATATATTATAATTTTATTTTGGGTGAATTGTAAAGCCTAACATTTCTTGGAATTAATTTGATGTGAAGTATATTATTATATTAACCTAAAATTTTAGTATTAAAATGTTAATTGTATAGTAAGAAATTGTGAATGAAGAAGCATTGAAATTAATATTGAAGTAATACTAGAATTCTTTCTTTGTTACAATCATTTTCTTTCGCATTTTGAATAATCAATTGGTTGACAAAAAGATTGAAATCTATGGATATAAAACTTTTTTTCAAACATTTCCGAATACAAAGAATAGTACAAACATAAGCTTTACTGGTTCAAATTTTCAGTGAGTGTGGTTTTGCATCTTACTATTTTAGAGTTGCTTTCACACAACACTGGGCATATATGAGTTAACTAAAATGTTGATTTGTTATTAGCATAATAACAAATTTAATAAAACATATTTCAGTAATAATCATTCTCATATTTTGACACTTTTCAAATACGTATTTTAAAGACATGTTTCTGATCGGTGGGAGCTAGAAACAAAGAAACTGTAGAAAAACAAATTCAAATTTCGAAGGCACTGAGTAAAGTGTTCTTTGTAGGATTTTTTTTAACATAGAAATAAGATAAATACTACTTCAGTTTCTAATCCTGAATCTAGCAGAAAAGTTTGTTTTTATAAAAAAAAAATATTAATTAACCCAATGAAAATTCTTCAATAGTAAAATGCAAAATTAAACTCACTGGAAATTTTAACCTGTAAAGCTTGTGTTTGTACTATTCTTTGTGTTTTGAAATGTTTGAAAAGAAAGTTTTGCATCAATAGATTTGCCACTTCTTGTCAACAATTTGATTGTTTAAGGAGCTAAATGGATTGAATATGATTTAAAAAAGAAATGAATTTAGTATAGCTACTTCAACTTTAAATTCTGAATTTACCGTCTGTATTAATTTTTATACTTCTTTATGCACAATTTTGGACTATACGATTAATATTATACTTATTTTTTAGGTTAAGATAATAATATACTTCACATCAAATTAATTCCATGAAAGGTTAGGTTTACAAGTGCATTACAATTCACCCAATATAAAATTATAATATATTGCATGGCAGTTGTCCGTAGGTAATCAAGGTAGGTATGGTAGGTAATCAAGGTAGGTAATGGTAGGTAATCAAAGTAGGTAATGGTAGGTAATCAAGGTAGGTGATGGTAGGTAATCAAGGTAGGTAATGGTAGGTAATCAAAGTAGGTAATGGTAGGTAATCAAGTTAGGTAATCAAGGTAGGTAATGGTAGGTAATCCATGTAGGTAATCAAGGTAGGTAATCAAGGTAGGTAATGGTAGGTAATCAAGTTAGGTAATCAAGGTAGGTAATGGTAGGTAATCCATGTAGGTAATCAAGGTAGGTAATCAAGGTAGGTAATGGTAGGTAATCAAGGTAGGTAATGGTAGGTAATCAAGGTAGGTAATGGTAGGTAATCAAGGTAGGTAATGGTAGGTAATCAAGGTAGGTAATGGTAGGTAATCAAAGTAGGTAATGGTAGGTAATCAAGGTAGTTAATCAAGGTAGCTAATCAAGGTAGGTAATCAAGGTAGGTAATCAAGGTAGGTAATGGTAGGTAATCAAGGTAGGTAATGGTAGGTAATCAAGGTAGGTAATGGTAAGTAATCAAGGTAGGTAATAAATGTAGGTAATCAAGGTAGGTAATAAATGTAGGTAATCAAGGTAGGTAATAAATGTAGGTAATCAAGTCACAAGATATTTTAGAAGGATATACCACTTACAGCGACCGTTAGACTTCAGGTCGTATTAAATGGTTGTTTTCTAGTAATTCCCATCATCCTATATTTTCCACCATTTTTTCCAGTATAAAGATGATCGGGAATGAAATCAGTTGGTGTATTGGTTTATTGTATTGGGGTCTAGGGGCTCTATTCCCCATGAAGTGATTCAATTCTTCATCTTTGTAATTTGTTATTACTTTCGGAAGTTGCGGAAGATTATGATTTAGTCGGCATTTATGTACTTATTTGTTATTCGCATAACTCAAAAATAAGTCAATCAAATTGCCTGAAATTTGATTAATTTGGTCAATGTCCAGGAACCATTTGGTTAGATTTTGGGAGCAAATGGGTTAAAGGTCATTGTTATTTACAAGTGGCAGCGAAGGTATGCGCTCTACGAGTGCCCGTCATCTAGTTTTTGATGTTCTCACTCTGAACTCAATCATAACTCTATAAGAAATTATATAGAAAATCTGTTATTGTGCAGTCTGATTTATTTTTTTGGTTGATACAATTTATACTAATTATCGTAATAACAGAACTACTATAAGAGTAAATAAAATATATCTACACAAACCTAATATAAATAGTGGAAATAAACACGGTTAGAAAAATAGAAAAAGTCTTATATAAGGGAGTAATATATCCGAAATGAACTCCTCCCTACTTGTTTGTGTGTTCTGTACTTGTTTTCAACTAAAAGAGTAAATTCTGAAGCCTAATACTGTATGAAATATTTGCATCCGAACTTAGTCTAAAAGGAAACTTTTGTTAAAGTTAGCGCTATTACTTTACCTTTTTATAAAAGGAGATAAACAATTTAAATTGGTATTTGTGAAAACAAAAAGAAAATTGTAAGATCCTTCCATTATATATAGGATGCCTTTCATAAACAACTAAATTGTTATTATGGGTTTTTATATAAAGGTCTGCAGAATTTTAATCATTGTGAGAGAAGAGAAAAACCGAAATAATATCCCGTGGATCAGGAAAATAATATCTTTCGATCTGAGACAAGAAACAAGCCACTTAGAGAAAACCTAGACCTGACCATCTGCAGTGTCTACAGGCCTCATCATCTACAGTGTCTACAGGCCTCATCATCTACAGTGTCTATAGGCCTCATCATCTACAGTGTCTACAGGCCTCATCATCTACAGTGTCTACAGGCCTCATCATCTACAGTGTCTACAGGCCTCATCATCTACAGTGTCTACAGGCCTCATCATCTACAGTGTCTACAGGCCTCATCATCTACAGTGTCTATAGGCCTCATCATCTACAGTGTCTACAGGCCTCATCATCTACAGTGTCTACAGGCCTCATCATCTACAGTGTCTACAGGCCTCATCATCTACAGTGTCTACAGGCCTCATCATCTACAGTGTCTACAGGCCTCATCATCTACAGTGTCTACAGGCCTCATCATCTACAGTGTCTACAGGCCTCGTCATCTACAGTGTCTACAGGCCTCATGATCAACAGTGTCTACAGGCCTCGTCATCTACAGTGTCTACAGGCCTCGTCATCTACAGTGTCTACAGGCCTCGTCATCTACAGTGTCTACAGGCCTCATCATGTACAGTGTCTACAGGCCTCATCATCTACAGTGTCTACAGGTCTCACCATCTACTGTGTCTACAGGCCTCATCATCTACAGTGTCTACAGGCCTCATCATCTACAGTGTCTACAGGCCTCATCATCTACAGTGTCTACAGGCCTCGTCATCTACAGTGTCTACAGGCCTCATGATCAACAGTGTCTACAGGCCTCGTCATCTACAGTGTCTACAGGCCTCGTCATCTACAGTGTCTACAGGCCTCGTCATCTACAGTGTCTACAGGCCTCATCATGTACAGTGTCTACAGGCCTCATCATCTACAGTGTCTACAGGTCTCACCATCTACAGTGTCTACAGGCCTCATCATCTACAGTGTCTACAGGCCTCATCATCTACAGTGTCTACAGGCCTCATCATCTACAGTGTCTACATGCCTCATCATCTACAGTGTCTACAGGCCTCATCATCTACAGTGTCTACAGGCCTCATCATCTACAGTGTCTACAGGCCTCATCATCTACAGTGTCTACAGGCCTCATCATCTACAGTGTCTACAGGCCTCATCATCTACAGTGTCTACAGGCCTCATCATCTACAGTGTCTACAGGCCTCATCATCTACAGTGTCTACAGGCCTCATCATCTACAGTGTCTACAGGCCTCATCATCTACAGTGTCTACAGGCCTCATCATCTACAGTGTCTACAGGTCTCATCATGTACAGTGTCTACAGGCCTCATCATCTACAGTGTCTACAGGCCTCATCATATAAAGTGTCTACAGGCCTAATCATATGCAGTGTCTACAGGTCTCATCATCAACAGTGTCTACAGGCTTCATGATCAACAGTGTCTACAGGCCTCATCATCAACAGTGTCTACAGGCCTCATCATGTACAGTGTCTACATGTCTCATCATCTATAGTGTCTACAGGCCTAATCATATGCAGTTTCTACAGGCCTCATCATCAACAGTGTCTACAGGCCTCATGATCAACAGTGTCTACAGGCCTCATGATCAACAGTGTCTACAAGCCTCTCCATCTACAGGCCTCACTATCTACAGTTGATTCATCACATCAAAACCTGAGAACTCATCTACAGTTTCTACAGTCCTCACAACCTACAGTCTCACGAAGCCTCCCCATCTACAGACTTCTCATCACATCAATACTTGCATCCTCATCTACAGTGTCTACGGTTCACACCACCTACAGTATCCCGAAGCCTCTCTATCTACAGTCGTCTCATCACATCGATACCTGTGTCCTCATCTACAGTGTCTACAGTCCTCACCACCTACAGTATCCCGAAGCCTCTCTATCTACAGTCGTCTCATCATATCAATACCTGTGGACTCATTGGTTTGGGTTCATTGCTTCGCTTCACAGATATGTTAGATCAAAGGCGCCTCTCAGTGATTCCGATCAAAGCGCTTGTCTCATCGATAGATGATGCAGCTATCATTAGTGTTGGCTGATGCAGAACCAACCTATTCTGGGGCTATCAATTAACGGTTGATACACAGTTTATAATACTCTAAACCAAAATCAATAGTGATTTATATGTGGTAACGTGGATTGAGCAGAATCTTCAGTTTAAGCGATCAGGTATCAGTTTATACCATAGTAACAGGACACGTGTTTATTTCTGCTTTTCATCGTACAGAGCGACATAAAAAAAGGTTGAATTGAATTTATTGAATTCAACTGAATTGAATTAAAAAATAGCAGTTTCGTAATAGCAGTCTTTTGCTTTGATAATTTTCTCAACACAGGTTGTTACTGAAGCACAAGAACACGCAACTAAATCTTCGTCCATTTGGAGTAGTTTTATTGCTAAGTCCATAGAATTGATATCAGGGATTGAGAGTGGCTGCACTGTCTTCTCCCAAAAGCCACAGAGGTGGTCTTTGTACCACCTTTGAGATGGACCTGATGAATGGTACTTCGTCTTGAGTGAATGAATTGGTTTCAAATGATTTGGAGAGTCCATAGAAAGAATTTTCCCTCCAATATATTCAAATAAACATGTCTGTTTACTTGATTCCTTTATCAAAACAGATATAAAGAGATTATGTCACATCCGAAGTAGCACCACATACCATGTTATAAGCATGCTTCTGATGTCTCAAATAGCTAATAACGTTTAGAGACAAGTCATCTTAGCTACAGTCATCAACCCTATGGTCCTAATTATTGGTGACAGCAGTGAATATCTCGTTGTCTCAACAAATCAAAATCATTCCTGGAGATCATTTAAAATCTTGTAACATCACCTGTTCTGGTATTATTTTATGGAGGCCTCTGATATTAGATGTCTAGACTGCTTTTTCAACGGAATTAACTTTAGATCCTCTTTGATTAATGATTAGTCTCTGTATTGAGGATCTAGAGCTTTATAATGCAATTTTTTCGCGCTAGTTTGGGATCACCTGTAGATTCTGCCCCCAAGTTCACTCTTGTACAATCAGCGCCCCAAGTTCATTCTTGTACAATCAGCGCCCCAAGTTTACTCTTGTACAATCACCACCCCAAGTTCACTCTAGTACAATCAGCACCCCAAGTTCACAATGATTAAACTCCCGGTCTGGAAAACCTTCATTGACTTTTTTGTTAATTAGTAATGTGCATTGAAATTTGTAGCAAAAGAAAAAAATTACTGAATATAGCATTATTGTAATAAAACTTTGAATTCGAATTTCAGTATCAACTAACTCAAGTTTTTTCCCTAGGGTTAATGCTGTCTAAAATACTTTAAATAACAACAAAACTGCCTTAATGTTTGAAATAGCTTCCAAAATGAACAATTTGTTCAACATATTATCTAGTAAACGCCAGCAAAATCCTAGGTAAGTAGTTAAAGAAATTGGAAATATAGTTTATCATTATTATGTTTTTTAGTTACTTTTTTTTCTAACTAAAAAAAATTATTGCAGTTTTTCATAATGAGAGTTTCCCGGACACGCCCAAGATTTCACTCCTGAATAATTCGGATTCTACAGGTGACCCCTTCTTTGCGGGTTTTGATCAATTTGTTTCACTGCAGGAATACACACTTTTTGGATTCGAATTGATCACTCACTGGAGTTGGTTAACTGGAGGTTGTGCCTAAAATCATTTAGCGACACACTTTTAGTTGTTTGACGATATTCTTGGTATTAACGCCAGCGTTCTACTCTGCCAATAATCTGGTCACGCTTAATCATATAAAAAAAATATAAAATGTCTATAACAAATACAAGAAGATTTAGGTGAACATCGTTAGGTACATCATACATGGTGGACAAAAACTGAAAATATTGAAGGTACACAATACAGTAATAGGTTAATAATAATTAGGTAAATATTTACGCTATAAAACATTACCAAATCTACGGAGAACGGTGACAATATTTCATTTACCCAGTAAAACATTACCAAATCTACGGATAAGGGAGACAGTATTTCATTTACCCGGTAAAACATTACCAAATCTACGTAGAAAGGTGACAGTATTTCATTTACCCGGTGAAACATTACCAAATCTACGTAGAAAGGTGACAGTATTTCATTTACCCGGTAAAACATTACCAAATCTACGGAGAAAGGTGACAGTATTTCATTTACCCGGTAAATCACTACCAAGCCTACGGAAAAAGGTAATAACATTCCATTCACCTCAATTAAAAGTATTCAATATTTACTTTTTGCTTGTATAGCACATATAAATATTTATTTCATCATGCATGCGAATTTTTATGAGTAAATTGTTGGCAGACATCATTAGGGAATTTGAACAAATAAACAAAGTTTGCAAGTACACAAACATAAAAAGCTTACGAAGGTACTGGGTGAAGGTGAAACGAAAGGGAGGGAAGGGAAGGGTATCTTCACATTCGTACATACTGTATCTTCACTGTTAATGTGAAGAGTCTATCCAGTTTAAACCGGTTATCATTTGAAGAAGTCACATATTTATTTTAACAAACAACATTATTTGCATAGAGTAAATAGCATTAAAAAGTATGTTTAGGAGTGTGGTGGAGGGGGTTAAGGGGGAGGGGTTTAGCTGACGGTCACCCAACCCTTCAGTGTAAGAGTGAAGTCAGTGAAGGGAGGATGTGACGCTCAGTGTCGTGAACAGCAAAACTCTAGCCTTTTCGTGTTTATACCCAGAAATGAAGTATTTAGTGAGTTATAGTGAACACTAAAAGTATTTAGAGGGATAATGTAAGTGTTTATATTTAGTAAATGTGTTGTTAGATTAGTGTAAGTATTGGTAGGAGTCGTATGCTTTAACCATGAAGGTGATATGTCCATTTACCTCACATGTCCTATTCATTACATTTTAACTATTTTATCATTATACCTAGTTAGACAAACATAGTGTGACATAGTAAAGTGGTTAGGGGAGTATAGCCATGACTTAATATGTCACTAAATAAGTAATAGTGCTGTTATAAGCTATAGAGTGGAGCGCTCTTTAAAAGCTTTAAACTAAATAGCTGATGGAGTGAATAGCTTATTATTCTATTAACTATTAATTATATTAACTATTATAGCGCTATTATGTATTAACTGTAGTAACTATTGAGTGTAATTAGTGGTTAATGGAGTGAATTAAATAAAATTGTGAATTGTGAGTGAATTGCATTGGATTTATTGAGTGAATTGCATTGGATTTATTGAGTGAATTGCATTGGATTTATTGAGTGAATTGCATTGCATTTATTGAGTGAATTGCATTGAATTTATTGAGTGAATTGCATTGGATTTATTGAGTGAATTGCATTGCATTTATTGAGTGAATTGCATTGAATTTATTGAGTGAATTGCATTGAATTTATTGAGTGAATTGCATTGCATTTATTGAGTGAATTGCATTGAATTTATTGAGTGAATTGCATTGGATTTATTGAGTGAATTGCATTGCATTTATTGAGTGAATTGCATTGAATTTATTGAGTGAATTGCATTGAATTTATTGAGTGAATTGCATTGGATTTATTGAGTGAATTGCATTGCATTTATTGAGTGAATTGCATTGAATTTATTGAGTGAATTGCATTGAATTTATTGAGTGAATTGCATTGGATTTATTGAGTGAATTGCATTGAATTTATTGAGTGAATTGCATTGAATTTATTGAGTGAATTGCATTGAATTTATTGAGTGAATTGCATTGGATTTATTGAGTGAATTGCATTGAATTTATTGAGTGAATTGCATTGGATTTATTGAGTGAATTGCATTGCATTTATTGACTGAATTGCATTGCATTTATTGACTGAATTGCATTGAATTTATTGAGTGAATTGCATTGGATTTATTGAGTGAATTGCATTGAATTTATTGAGTGAATTGCATTGGATTTATTGAGTGAATTGCATTGCATTTATTGACTGAATTGCATTGCATTTATTGACTGAATTGCATTGAATTTATTGAGTGAATTGCGTTCAATTTTATAATAAATTAGTACATTAACTTCGTCACGCAATGCGTTTCTTCTCATTTGTTGCAATTCAGACTGGCGGGTGAAGGTACAAATAAAAAATTACAAAACACAGTACATTCTTTATTCACAGAAAGAGAATTATCGATTGTTATTTATCATTAATGATTTTTTAGAGATTATTATTGTTGATTATATGATTTTGATTATTTATAATAATTTTAATTTATTACTTTTTTAATTTTAATTGTTAATTATTTATTGTAAAATATTAATTGTTGATCATTAATCGTGAATTAATAGTTGGATATTACTAAATGTTAATTATTAATTACTTACTATTCATTATTAATTAGTTACTGTTAGTTATTAATTATTTACTGTTAATTATTGATTATTTACTGCTAATTATTGATTATTTACTGTTAATTATTGATTATTTACTGTTAATTATTTATTGTTAATTATTAACTTTTTCTTATTGATATTTAATTACTAACTATTAATTTTTAACAATCAATTGTTATAAATTTATCGTTAATTGTTATAAATTTATCGTTAATTATTAAGGTTAAAGACGTAAATTGAGAAAATTAATTAAATAAACATCCTGAGAAATAAATGTTGTAGGTAAAATTTTCTGTAAAACGTTTTGCTGTAAACGTTTACTAATAAAGGTTGTTAGGTAAACGTTTATTGTAAACGTTAATGAGTAAACGTTAGTGAGTTTACAGGAACGTTACTGAATAGACGTTGATGATTATGGTACTTAGTTTACTTCAAATAAAATGAAATCTTGAAAAATCTTGAAACCATACTTATTCATAGAAACTCATCTGGAAATTTATTAAATTTGTATGTAATGATAATAAATACTAGCTGGACCCGTGGCAATTTCAAGGAATAAGGATCAACAACAACAAATAACATACTCTACTATACTGTATTTCATAAATTAATAAAAAGATGAATTCAAGAGCAAGGAAACCTAATTGATGAACTCGCACCTCAAAATCACAGCAACCTAACAAGAACTCCAAGACAAGATGTCATTAGATTCAATTTGAAGCATTAGAAGCATTTTTAAACAGGATTTTAACATACATTAGTTTAAGCTTAACCCAAAAACACGAAAGAAAGTTAGCAAATATGTATTGGAGGAGACATCATAACCAAGCAAGATAGATAATCTTATATCAACCTAAGCAAAACACATATTGAACCAGAAAGGGAAAAAGTATTTGGCAAAATATATCTTAGTGTGTTTACATAATTTGAGACGGACTGACTAACTGATATGATTTTCTTTTATTATAGTATTTTCAATAATCACTTATTTATATCCTCTTGGTGACATAACTTTGATTTACATCAACTTTATGAGGCGCTATTGATAGAGTGTCTGTTTAACGTATTTTGTGACAGACAGACTGAGTACTGATGGACATTATCACCATACAACTTCTATTTTAAACTAAGTTATGTATTAGCTCCTTTACTTCCCCCACCTCCACTTCCTCCACCTTCACTTCCCCCACCTTCACTTCCTCCACCTTCACTTCCCCCACCTTCACTTCCTCCACCTTCACTTCCTCCACCTTCACTACCTCCACCTTCACTACCTCCACCTTCACTACCTCCACCTTCACTTCCTCCACCTTCACTACCTCCATCTTCACTACCTCCACCTTCACTACTTCCACCTTCACTACCTCCACCTTCACTACCTCCACCTTCACTACCTCCACCTTCACTTCCTCCACCTTCACTACCTCCATCTTCACTTCACCCAGCTTCACTCGCAGACTACTCATTACTATAGTAAGCGACACATACAAACACACACGCTATCGTATTAATATATCGATATATATATATAATACAAATATCTAAATAAGATTTAAATATATTTTCCAATTTGACTATTGTTATTCAAATATTTATTTATTTTCATTTTATTTTAGAAACTTCTTATAACATTTAAGAAATGAATGAAATGTTCAAATCAGTTGAATTCATTCAGACGATTGGTAAGATCTATAAAATAATAAAATAGATAATATTTATTTTATGCTTCAAACATTTTATTTCTATTTCAAAAGTTCTTATTTTCAGTGTAAATTCTCTAAACTTTTAAGATTATGTATTTTTAAAATGTTAAATTGTAAATAAAACAATTTTATAGATCTATAAAATTCACTGATTGCAATGAAAGCTTAACTAAGACAAACATGTTATCGTAGGATAATCAGTTTCTTCTCAATAACAAGTAAGTATTGCTATTTAACTCAGGGACTGTGCGTTGGTAGGTTTTTTTTGAATGTGGAGATGCGACTCTAAAAAAATGAATTGAAAGTAAAAGCTGTGCAAAATAGTAAAGACTGTGAGTCTTCAGATGCAATGAAGTCGGCTAATTGATTTGCTGAAGTTACACTCTGAACTTTTAATGAAGTTAGAGCGAGGGAAGGGGGGGGGGGGAGTTACAGAGAAGGGGGAGAAAGGGAGCAAGAAGGAGAGAGGCGGAGAGAGTAGAGCGAGAAGGAAGGAAAGAGAGCAAAAATGGGGAGAGTGATAGATGGAGAATGAGACAAGTGAGAGACTGGTATTCAATTTTATAATCGTATATATAATCTTACTAAAATAATAGACTCTATAAATAGATACCAAATATGTAACAGGAAGAGTATGGAAGAGTAACTGAAATATTGTGATTATATACGATAACTAAAAAGGTTGTAGATTTCCTGATGTTTTCTATTGAAAAAAATTCCATTTGCATTACGACTTTGTTGGGATTAAATATTTTATATACCTACTGAACCTAATTGTTAAACTGCATTAAAAAATATAATCTGAGATACTGAGGTGTTACACGTTCACATAATAAACTTTGTCACAAAAAAGAGACAACTAAGTGCATCACACTGCAATGCTGAGACACTAAAGTGCATCACACTGCAATCCTGAGACACTAAAGTGCATCACACTGCAATCCTGAGACACTAAAGTGCATCACACTGCAATGCTGAGACACTAAAGTGCATCACACTGCAATGCTGAGACACTAAAGTGCATCACACTGCAATGCTGAGACACTAAAGTGCATCACACTGCAATGCTGAGACACTAAAGTGCATCACACTGCAATGCTGAGACACTAAAGTGCATCACACTGCAATGCTGAGACACTAAAGTGCATCACACTGCAATGATGAGACACTAAAGTGCATCTCTCTGCAATGCTGAGACACAAAAGTGCATCACACTGCAATGATGAGACACTAAAGTGCATCTCACTGCAATGCTGAGACACAAAAGTGCATCACACTGCAATACTGAGACACTAAAATGCATCACACTGCAATGCTGAGACACTAAAATGCATCACACTGCAATGCTGAGACACTAAAGTGCATCACACTGCAATGCTGAGACACTGAAGTGCATCACACTGCAATGCTGAGACACTAAAGTGCATCTCACTGCAATGCTGAGACACTAAAGTGCATCACACTGCAATGCTGAGACACTAAAATGCATCACACTGCAATGCTGAGACACTAAAGTGCATCACACTGCAATGCTGAGACACTGAAGTGCATCACACTGCAATGCTGAGACACTAAAGTGCATCTCACTGCAATACTGAGACACTAAAGTGCATCACACTGCAATGCTGAGACACTAAAGTGCATCACACTGCAATACTGAGACACTAAAGTGCATCACACTGCAATGCTGAGACACTAAAGTGCATCACACTGCAATGCTGAGACACTAAAGTGCATCACACTGCAATGCTGAGACACTAAAGTGCATCACACTGCAATACTGAGACACTAAAGTGCATCACACTGCAATGCTGAGACACTAAAGTGCATCACACTGCAATGCTGAGACACTAAAGTGCATCACACTGCAATGCTGAGACACTAAAGTGCATCACACTGCAATGCTGAGACACTTAAGTGCATCACACTTAAGTACAACAAAATTATAATTGAAGCACTTAAATGTTTCCTTTTTTTGACAAAATTTATTGGGCTGTACGTGAAACAACTGAGTGTCTCCTATTTTTTTGACTGTTAAGATTATGATAATGAAAAATGGTACTAAAAACTTTTCATTCACTAAATGTATATTTCCATACATCATGAAATGAATGGAAACTAATAACACATCCATATACAATAAAGTTACTTCTATTCTCTAATATAAAGTTGGTCAATATGACCCACTTTAAATGTACGCAGAAGTGACGGGGTAACCCAATCTTAATTAACTATTTATGAATGTAATTATGATGCATAGATTGATCAATAGTGGGGACAGTTTAACATTGAAACAGCAATTAGTGGTAATGTTTAATTTTGCCATTTATTGTTATTAAATTCTGTGGTATTATTTGCACTTTATCATGTATTGTATTATTTACATTTTATTATTTATTGTATTTTTTTCTTTATTATTATATTAATCCTTTATTTGAACTATCATGGACACCAATTGAAATAAAAGTTGAATAATGACTATCATATTTATTTATATTTTGCTTATATAATCGAAAATGTGGAACTGTCCGATAACTTGGAGCTTACCTATTAATGAGGTACTTCAATAAATATATGCAATGTCACTACAATATTTCTACGTCATATCTACGTCACTTTATTTCTGACGTACTTTTACGTTAACGACCGGAAATTGACTCTACAAAAGAAAAAAGTGAAATTAGATCTTAGAGGCCATGGATAAGAAATGTTATTATTTAACAAACAAAACCAGCCGTCTAATACAACCTAGACAAAGGTGGTCGCATGAAACAGTACATCATATCATCATGTCGATATAAGTCATTACCATTTACATGTAGTAAATATATATAGGTTCTATATAGTGTAATATAAAGGGTGTATATTCTATATTCTATAGTGTATAAGTATAACCTATATTCTACAGTGTAATAAATATAACCTATATTCTATAGTGTAATAAATATAGCCTATATTCTATGGTGTAATAAATATAGCCTATATTCTATAGTGTAATAAATATAACCTTTATTCTATAGTGTAATAAATATAGCCTATATTCTATGGTGTAATAAATATAGCCTATATTCTATAGTGTAATAAATATAGCCTATATTCTATAGTGTAATAAATATAGCCTATATTCTATAGTGTAATAAATATAGCCTATATTCTATAGTGTAATAAATATAGCCTATAATATATAGTGTAATAAATATAGCCTATATTCTATGGTGTAATAAATATAGCCTATATTCTATGGTGTAATAAATATAGCCTATATTCTATAGTGTAATAAATATAGCCTATATTCTATAGTGTAATAAATATAGCCTATATTCTATAGTGTAATAAATATAGCCTATATTCTATAGCGTAATAAATATAACCTATATTCTATGGTGTAATAAATATAACCTATATTCTATAGTGTAATAAATATAACCTATATTCTATAGTGTGATACAGAGGAACTCTATTACTCTATAATCAATATAGAGAGCATTAGTAATAATTATTAGCTCTGTAATGACTTGATTCGACACTTTATTCTATTTTAACCCCACTATTGTATTGTAGTGTAATTTTACCTTCAACATTTGTTGTTAATGTAATTTTTCTTGAATAATTTTTAATAATTATAATTTTACTTCAACATTTTACTATTATTGTAATCCGTAAATATTTTATTGATTTTCTTAACATTGTTTTTTATTGAAATTTTCTTCAACAATTTATTGTTATTGTAATCCTTAATTAGTTTATTGTTCTTTCCCTTCAGTGTTTTGTATTTTTGTTGTATTCATCTCTCACATTTTATTAGTGTTTGCCCTATTTATTTATTATTTACTAAAGGTCGATTCTGATAATATCTTCGTAATTAAATGCGGTGGCCGGAAATTTCCCTCTCGGAGTTATAAATGACCTTTCAACATAAATGACCGTTATGTAGCTTGTTGTATCCGCTAGTTTGTTGTACTGCACACTTCATGATTGGTAAATAACCTAGCAGGGGGGGGGGGGGTGTTGTGGCATGTAGCCCACCGATACATCTAATTTATAAGTTTTATTTTTACCTGAGACCGAATAATCCGAAAGAGAATATTTCGCTCAAGTCTCATGTTAAATATATGTCCAAACATGTCAAAATTACTAATGTTACGTATCATTTCACAACGGGTAATGATGTTATCTTCTTTTAATTAATACACTAAACATTTTAGTGCTCATAATTTCAACTTTTTTTATCATTGTTCTTGAATAACACCATTATAAACTGAGACCAAATTTTCCAAGATCAAAATTTCCTATAACCAATAAATAACTAAGAGATTCCAGCGACATTTTAATTTTTACGCAATGTATTGTAAGTGATGAGAAACTAGGGTAAGTGCCAAGTTATCGGACATTCCACATTTTCAATCGTATAAGAGAATTTTTTTTATAATTCAACATTTCAACTCATAATTTTCATTGGTATCCATGATACCTGCATTTATCCTGGATACATTTATTACTTAAGGGATGCATTAACTTATGAAGAAAAAAGACAACTGATTACTCTATTTTTAAATTGGTAGAAATATTATTGTAGCGTGATATTTAATTGCTAACAAATATGATATTGATTAAAAGATAAAGTACACAGAGTATGAATATACTATACAGTGTATGAATAAACTACACAGTGTATGAATAAACTACACAGTGTATGAATAAACTACACAGTGTATGAATAAAGTACACAGTGTATGAATAAACTACACAGTGTATGAATAAACTACACAGTGTATGAATAAAGTACACAGAGTATGAATAAACTTGAATAAAGTACACAGAGTATGAATATACTAAACAGTGTATGAATAAAGTACACAGTGTATGAATAAACTACACAGTGTATGAATAAACTACACAGTGTATAATTTAACAAAGGTTTCATTCTCTTCCTGTTCAATTATTAACTCAATTATAGATTTCTATTCCTTTGCACAAAGTTGCTAGTAATAAAATATGTTTTAGTGCAGTAAGTAGGTCTGTATGTCAGAGTTATGGTGGGGCCATAGAAGATTATGGGAGGGAATTATAATCTAATTTTCTATGGTTCACCATTACTCCAAAATTTTATTATTTATTGAATTAGTTTTAATTTTTTCAAAATTTGTAAATTTTTTGAGAAATCAAAAAATTTAATTAAACTGATTTTATGTTTTGAAATTGTTAGATATTTGTAATTTTTTTTAACTTAGGGTAAGTATTGAGTCATTGGACGGTTCCACATTTTCGATCATATAAGAAATTAAAATATTTAACTTTTATTATACCTATATATATTTTTCTTATATGATCGAAAAATGTTGAACCGTCCAATAATTCAGAACTTGTGAAATTATATTTTTTTAATTTAATTAATTATGTGTATAAATTTTTTTTCAGGTTAACCATCTAATTAAAAACTTTAATTGTAAAATAAATAAAAGTGATATTAGTTTAGTGATAGCAAGGAGAAATAAAATGAAAACCATTTTGCTACTCTAAAGTGTTTAACAAGTGCTTCTATTGTAAAAACAATGTTCTACAATATTATTGTACAAAAATATCGATACTTATATTAAATTACAAATATAGGGCAAGTTACGTTTTCCGACAGTTACGCAATTTCGTACATTAGTTACTTATACTGACATTTGGTCAGTATACTGACAGTTTGGTAGAACGTGTCACAGTGGGTGTTTACTTTAATGGTTTTAACACTTATCTTTAATGGAGAAATAGTTATCATCACGAATTAACCAGTAAATGTGGTGTACGGGAATATGTAACAGTACGGGAATACGTAACTATACGGGGATATGTAACTGTACGGGAATACGTAACTGTACGGGAATATGTAACAGTACGGGAATATGTAACTGTACGGGAATATGTAACTGTACGGGAATATGTAACTCTACGGGAATACGTAACTGTACTGGAATACGTAACTATACGGGGATATGTAACTGTACGGGAATACGTAACTGTACTGGAATACGTAACTCTACGGGGATATGTAACTGTACGGGAATACGTAACTGTACGGAAATACGTAACTCATCCTATATATGTATAATTTATATATACGATTACTCATGAACACTGTAGTACGTTAAAATCTTTGGTTTGATTCCTTTGTACTGCAAAATAGTTTCAAAATCTCTAGAACTTAAGGAAGAACATCTAAGATGTTTATTAATGGTAAGTAAATCTTCATTTTCAAATATCTATTTACCGTAAATATATTGATCGTACTATTTTATAGTAAAATATTACACTTTCAGATATTATCGTTGGTATTTTTATGGAAAAGTCAGACGATGGACGATAAGTGTTTTAAAATTAAGTTAAATGTCGATTATATTTTCGTCATATCATTTATCGGTTTATAGATAAATGATCTTTCTATCATTGATTACAGTCACTGATTGTGTAGTTTTAACACTCGAATTACCGAGCAGTCAATTTGACTGGTTCTTACTTTTTAAACATTCGTATCATCTCATAAATTATTATTGGTAGATAGTTTTGAATTTAAATGAGACACTGTTTCCACATAAAAAACATGCCAAACATAATTCATGAGATACAAATGTTTGTATGTAAATACCAGTCAAATTGACTGCTTGGTAGTTCTAGTGCTGAGTCTATAGGGACAAGCTCAAGTCGCACCGATAATTGCTATAATATTGTATCTATTGGAGTACTTTTTTTGACACTTTTGTGTCAACCCTGTTGACACACGTAGGGTTTTTAAGTCTTTCCACCAGACTTTTTGCTAAGCTCCTCCTACTTTCTCGATAAGAGTATTAGAAAAAAATATTCAAATCGTGTAATTATTATTTGGTATCCATGATACCTGCAGGTATCATGGATACCAACTGAAATAAATAATAATTATATCGTTTTTTCTTATATTTTCGTGGAAAAAGTAGGAGGAGCTTAGCAAAAAGTCTGGTGGAAAGACTTAAAAAACCCTACGTGTGTACGTCTCCTTAGAATTTTAGTGAGAAAGTGAACAGGATGCTTTGCTAGGGCTATGTGGTTTAGAACGATTTAACCGATCAGAATATTATAATTACCAAAAGTAGGTTTTCATTTAAGATTATAATAGATGCTAAAAAGATCATTTAAATTCTACGGTAAAAGATAAAGATGAAAATAATCAAAAAAATCATAAACTGGAAACGGTTATCAACAACCTCATTGATATTTATTTGACATATATTTCTTGAAAAAAATTCCTGATACGATTATTTACGAATTATCGGTCGGTACTAGAACTTCGTACATATAAGAAAAAACAATATAGAAAATATTATCATTACACAGTGCTATCTAATACTTCTGCAAACCCGGGTTTGCAGAAGTATTAGATAGCACTGTGTAATGATAATATTTTCTATATTGTTTTTTCTTATATGACCGAAGATGTAGTACTGACCGATAATTCGTAACTAACCCTACTGTCTGGAATTAAGATATTTTACGATAAATGATGACCGTATAATCGATATTAATGCTAGATCCTATTATAAATATCTAAACTGGGTACATAATTTATAAACTAACTTTTTCTCTACAATAACTCTTTTCTGACATCACTTAGTCGGTGTACATCGACTGACACACTCAAACAAATAAAGCCAATTTATGATATCATGTATTCCATTCCTAAAGGTCACCATTACGACTATTCCAAGAATTCCAGTCCATTTTAACCTTTTCATTCATTCCCGAATACTTGGAATGTACTTTTTTCAGTATATTTTACAGCAGTCTGCCATTCAGTTCAGATCTAACGAAGGGTTGAGTATTTTATTCATAGCATGTCAGTCCACTGGAGCGGCAATGGTAGGCTTAGCAATTCAGACGAGTGTAAAGATACCTGTACATCATTAGTGGCACAGGTAAAAATAGTCCAAATGTACTTCACCTGTTGTGAATGGTTCTGACAAACATTTTATTATAATAATTCCTTAATATGTGCTCTACGATAGTAGCAGCCTATGTAGCAATAGTGATTAATTTTTATTGGTGCATGGCCAGGGATTAGGTAGGGGGCTTTGTTGTATTTGGTGCAGGGCAAGGGGTGAGGTGGGTGGCATTATAGCTCAATGGAAGAAATCTACAGAAGAGTAAATAGAGAAAATTATTGACCAAATTACAGGATTTGGAGGCAATGATTTGACCGGAAAATTATTGACCACATTTATAGGGAGGAGGGGATTATAGAGAGGAGGGGATTATAGGGAGGAGGGGATTATAGGGAGGAGAGGATTGTAGGGAGGAGGGGATTATAGGGAGGAGGGGATTATAGAGAGGAGGAGATTATAGAGAGGAGGGGATTATAGAGAGGAGGAGATTATAGAGAGGAGGGGATTATAGAGAGGAGGGGATTATAGGGAGGAGGGGATTATAGAGAGGAGGAGAATGATTATAGGGAGGAGGGGAATGATTATATTAATCCATTTACTTTATTTATCACAATATGTTTTTATTCGTATGTATGTTGCTATAATAAATCTCATGCATTTTTTCTGCAATAGATTGCTATTCTGTTTGTACTTTGATGGGGATTGCTTTAAAACCCATTTTTATTGCCTTTCATCTGTTGGCTTCCTTTTCACTGGATGCAGTTCCCTGTATCCATTGAAGCTCTTTTTCGGTGGATGCTGTTCTTTGTTTCCATTGAAGCTCTTTTTCAGTGGATGCAGTTCTATGTATCCATATTGAAGCTCTTTTTCGGTGGATGCAGTTCTATGTATCCATATTGAAGCTCTTTTTCGGTGGATGCAGCTCTATGTATCCATATTGAAGCTCTTTTTCGGTGGATGCAGTTCTATGTATCCATATTGAAGCTCTTTTTCAGTGGATGCAGTTCTATGTATCCATATTGAAGCTCTTTTTCATGGGATGCAGTTCTCGGCATCCCTTTTATTCACGTTGCAAATTTAATTCTCTTCAATTTTATTGGAGGAAGGAAAGTGATCTTTAATTCCATTTTATTAATGTTCTGTAATTCATTCTTTCTTATCCCATTTGATCGACAATGTGGATGAGTCGCTAACTCGGACCGTACCCACATACCTTATATGTTGGTTGCCGAGTAACACTGCCATCAAAGTGAAGGGAAATGTTTTTCTAACATGAAAAGTGTGACTGGGAGTGATTAAAACTAGAGAGTCTTTTTCACTGCTTCAAACACTATCACCTGCATTCTTTCTGGTCAATGTTGATATGGACTCTTAACTGCAACATTATAAACAAACACTTTGTGTCAAATTTAACTTATTAATGTCAATGAGGTTATTTTTTATATTTATTTTCACTGTAGATATGTAGATGACACATGTCACCATTATAGATGCCATATATCAGACAAATATAAATGCCACATGTCACCACTATAAGACAATGATAGATGCCATATGTCACCATTATCAGGCAATGATAGGTGCCATAATAATTATTATGTCACCACTATAAGGCAATGATATATGCCATATGTCACCACTATAAGGCAATGATAGATGCCATATGTCACCACTATAAGGCAATGATAGATGCCATATGTCACCACTATAAGGCAATGATAGATGCCATATGTCACCATTATCAGGCAATGATAGGTGCCATATGTCACCACTGTCGGGCAATGAAGTTAAAGAAGTAAAATCATGTCATTCTGAAATATAATTCCCCAGTAGCATCCAGCACCTAGCTGCGGTTGCCACAAGTCACCAGACTAGTTTAATGAACATCATTGGATGCTATCATACACTGTTTCTAACTGGTGTTCCTTGGGGCATTACGGCCCCATGGAGTATAGATTCCAATTTAGATATTCTCGCTATCGAGTCACATTTAATTATGAACCACCGGCAGAATCGTCTAGTCTCCTACAAATAAAACTGAACGACTCTTTTCTAGAAGTGCTCCCATCGGCCCACTGGAAGATGGAGCATAGCAAGATATTCGCACTAACAAAATGAAAGCCTCGAGCGATGAAATATTATCATTAAGTTTATTTCATATTACATTAACTCCATCCAATCAATGATCTATGAATGTCACTATGACATTTCATAAGATGACATTTCAAATAAATTACGTACCCGCCTTTGTATACTTTATCATAGCATTAGAACTCTAGCCATGGCATAAGGTCAGATTGGGCTTTTATTGCCTATATTCCTTATCTTGGGCTAAGCCCAGCACCAAAATAGGTCCAAGATAAGCCCCATGTGTTAAAGCCGCACGGAAATATTACTCTGATATTATTGGATAAAAAGCTGGCGGGGAAAGCATATCATGGAATAGACCCCGTCTGGAGCTCGCCAGAAGTACTTTATTTACTAGACATTGTGAGCAGTGAAAAGTCTACGGAGATAACTAACCATAAAAACAACACAAATGTACTGATGGTGTATAGTAAAGTATTCTCTTATTCTGACGATAAAAATTTTAACTTTGATATTATCTTATATTTTCAACTTTAGATTTTAAAGATATTGTATTTCGATAATAACTAATCAGTAATGAATGCATATGATTTAAAAGATAATTGAATCACATTTTATTATGCAAGTTAAAAATGTTCATAAAATTAATATCATTTTCAGAGGATTGGTTGAAGTTCTGTGAAAACGAATGGGAAAAATATGTAAAAAAATGGTAAATAAAAGTTATTAAGAATATATTCATTGTTTATATCTTCTTATTAATGTTTATATCTTATTATTCCCTGTTTGTATGTATCTTTTTATTCCCTGTTTGTATGTATCTTTTTATTCCCTGTTTGTATGTATCTTTTTATTCCCTGTTTGTATGTATCTTTTTATTCCCTGTTTGTATGTATCTTTTTATTCCCTGTTTGTATGTATCTTTTTATTCCCTGTTTGTATGTATCTTTTTATTCCCTGTTTGTATGTATCTTTTTATTCCCTGTTTGTATGTATCTTTTTATTCCCTGTTTGTATGTATCTTTTTATTCCCTGTTTGTATGCATCTTTTTATTCCCTGTTTGTATGTATCTTTTTATTCCCTGTTTGTATGCATCTTTCTATTCCCTGTTTGTATGTATCTTTTTATTCCCTGTTTGTATGTATCTTTTTATTCCCTGTTTGTATGTATCTTTTTATTCCCTGTTTGTATGTATCTTTTTATTCCCTGTTTGTATGCATCTTTTTATTCCCTGTTTGTATGCATCTTTTTATTCCCTGTTTGTATGCATCTTTTTATTCCCTGTTTGTATGCATCTTTTTATTCCCTGTTTGTATGTATCTTTTTATTCCCTGTTTGTATGTATCTTTTTATTCCCTGTTTGTATGTATCTTTTTATTCCCTGTTTGTATGTATCTTTTTATTCCCTGTTTGTATGTATCTTTTTATTCCCTGTTTGTATGTATCTTTTTATTCCCTGTTTGTATGCATCTTTTTATTCCCTGTTTGTATGTATCTTTTTATTCCCTGTTTGTATGTATCTTTTTATTCCCTGTTTGTATGCATCTTTTTATTCCCTGTTTTATTCAGTTGTGCCTGTTTGCTAAATCCTGAGCTACTATTCAAAGCAGAAACCTTAGCAACTCATCTCTTGGATATCTCTTGGATATCTCTAGCGTATCTCTTGGATATCTCTAGTGTATCTCTTGGATATCTCTAGTGTATCTCTTGGATATCTCTAGTGTATCTCTTGGATACCTCTAGCGTATCTCTTGGATATCTCTAGCGTATCTCTTGGATATATCTAGCGTATCTCTTGGATATCTCTAGCGTATCTCTTGGATATCTCTAGCGTATCTCTTGGATATCTCTAGCGTATCTCTTGGATATCTCTAGCGTATCTCTTGGATATCTCTAGCGTATCTCTTGGATATCTCTAGCGTATCTCTTGGATATCTCTAGCGTATCTCTTGGATATCTCTAGCGTATCTATTGGATATCTCTAGCGTATCTATTGGATATCTCTACTGTATCTATTGGATATCTCTTGGATATCTCTAGTGTATCTATTGGATATCTCTTGGATATCTCTACTGTATCTATTGGATATCTCTTGGATATCTCTAGTGTATCTATTGGATATCTCTCGGATATCTCTACTGTATCTATTGGATATCTCTTGGATATCTCTAGTGTATCTCTTGGATATCTCTAGCGTATCTCTTGGATATCTCTAGCGTATCTCTTGGATATCTCTAGCGTATCTCTTGGATATCTCTAGCGTATCTCTTGGATATCTCTAGCGTATCTCTTGGATATCTCTAGCGTATCTCTTGGATATCTCTAGTGTATCTATTGGATATCTCTTGGATATCTCTAGTGTATCTATTGGATATCTCTTGGATATCTCTTGGATATCTCTACTGTATCTATTGGATATCTCTTGGATATCTCTAGTGTATCTATTGGATATCTCTTGGATATCTCTTGGATATCTCTACTGTATCTATTGGATATCTCTTGGATATCTCTAGCGTATCTATTGGATATCTCTTGGATATCTCTACTGTATCTATTGGATATCTCTTGGATATCTCTAGTGTATCTATTGGATATCTCTTGGATATCTCTAGTGTATCTATTGGATATCTCTTGGATATCTCTTGGATATCTATTGGATATCTCTTGGATATCTCTTGGATATCTCTTGGATATCTCTTGGATATCTATTGGATATCTATTGGATATATCTTGGATATCTCTTGGATATCTCTTGGATATCTATTGGATATCTCTTGGATATCTATTGGATATCTCTTGGATATCTCTTGGATATCTCTTGTGTATCTTTAGTGTATTTCTAGTATATCTCTAGTATATCTCTACTGTATCTCTAGTATATCTCTAGTATATCTCTAGTATATCTCTAGTATATCTCTAGTATATCTCTAGTGTATCTCTAGTATATCTCTAGTATATCTCTAGTGTATCTCTAGTATATCTCTAGTGTATTTCTAGTATATCTCTAGTATATCTCTAGTATATCTCTTCACTCTTCTCTCTCTTTTTCACAGATGTCAGTGTTTTTAAATGTCAGAGACTGAACTATGATGACATTTACTGAAAAGAAAGGAGACGTATTTTAAAGTGGAAATGAAATATAAATGGTTATACTGTATACCTACCTTCTGTCTGGTGATATTCTGCTTATATTATTAACTAATGTGGTGAATTCTGCTTAAATTAATAACTAACGTGGTGAATTCTGCTTATATTAATAACTAACGTGGTGAATTCTGCTTATATTAATAACTAACGTGGTGAATTCTGCTTATATTAATAACTAACGTGGTGAATTCTGCTTATATTAATAACTAACGTGGTGAATTCTGCTTATATTAATAACTAACGTTGTGAATTCTGCTTATATTAATAACTAACGTTGTGAATTCTGCTTATATTAATAACTAACGTTGTGAATTCTGCTTATATTAATAACTAACGTGGTGAATTCTGCTTATATTAATAACTAACGTGGTGAATTCTGCTTATATTAATAACTAATGTGGTGAATTCTGCTTATATTAACAACTAACGTGGTGAATTCTGCTTATATTAATAACTAACGTGGTGAATTCTGCTTATATTAATAACTAACGTGGTGAATTCTGCTTCTATTAATAACTAACGTGGTGAATTCTGCTTATATTAATAACTAACGTGGTGAATTCTGCTTATATTAATAACTAACGTTGTGAATTCTGCTTATATTAATAACTAACGTTGTGAATTCTGCTTATATTAATAACTAACGTGGTGAATTCCGCTTATATTAATAACTAATGTGGTGAATTCCGCTTATATTAATAACTAATGTGGTGAATTCTGCTTATATTAATAACTAACGTGGTGAATTCTGCTTATATTAATAACTAACGTTGTGAATTCTGCTTATATTAATAACTAACGTGGTGAATTCTGCTTATATTAATAACTAACGTGGTGAATTCCGTTTCTATTAATAACTAACGTGGTGAATTCTGCTTATACTAATAACTAACGTGGTGAATTCTGCTTATATTAATAACTAACGTGGTGAATTCTGCTTATATTAATAACTAACGTGGTGAATTCTGCTTATATTAATAACTAACGTGGTGAATTCCGCTTATATTAATAACTAATGTGGTGAATTCCGCTTATATTAATAACTAATGTGGTGAATTCCGCTTATATTAATAACTAACGTGGTGAATTCCGCTTATATTAATAACAAATGTGGTGAATTCCGCTTATATTAATAACTAATGTGGTGAATTCCGCTTATATTAATAACTAACGTGGTGAATTCCGTTTCTATTAATAACTAACGTGGTGAATTCTGCTTATATTAATAACTAACGTGGTGAATTCTGCTTATATTAATAACTAATGTGGTGAATTCCGCTTATATTAATAACTAACGTGGTGAATTCCGCTTATATTAATAACTAATGTGGTGAATTCCGCTTATATTAATAACTAACGTGGTGAATTCCGTTTCTATTAATAACTAACGTGGTGAATTCTGCTTATATTAATAACTAACGTGGTGAATTCTGCTTATATTAATAACTAATGTGGTGAATTCCGCTTATATTAATAACTAATGTGGTGAATTCTGCTTATATTAATAACTAACGTTGTGAATTCTGCTTATATTAATAACTAACGTGGTGAATTCCGCTTATATTAATAACTAACGTGGTGAATTCTGCTTATATTAATAACTAATGTGGTGAATTCTGCTTATATTAACAACTAACGTGGTGAATTCTGCTTATATTAATAACTAACGTGGTGAATTCTGCTTATATTAATAACTAACGTTGTGAATTCTGCTTATATTAATAACTAACGTTGTGAATTCTGCTTATATTAATAACTAACGTGGTGAATTCTGCTTATATTAATAACTAACGTGGTGAATTCTGCTTATATTAATAACTAATGTGGTGAATTCTGCTTATATTAACAACTAACGTGGTGAATTCTGCTTATATTAATAACTAACGTGGTGAATTCTGCTTATATTAATAACTAACGTGGTGAATTCTGCTTCTATTAATAACTAACGTGGTGAATTCTGCTTATATTAATAACTAACGTGGTGAATTCTGCTTATATTAATAACTAACGTTGTGAATTCTGCTTATATTAATAACTAACGTTGTGAATTCTGCTTATATTAATAACTAACGTGGTGAATTACGCTTATATTAATAACTAATGTGGTGAATTCCGCTTATATTAATAACTAATGTGGTGAATTCTGCTTATATTAATAACTAACGTGGTGAATTCTGCTTATATTAATAACTAACGTTGTGAATTCTGCTTATATTAATAACTAACGTGGTGAATTCTGCTTATATTAATAACTAACGTGGTGAATTCCGTTTCTATTAATAACTAACGTGGTGAATTCTGCTTATACTAATAACTAACGTGGTGAATTCTGCTTATATTAATAACTAACGTGGTGAATTCTGCTTATATTAATAACTAACGTGGTGAATTCTGCTTATATTAATAACTAACGTGGTGAATTCCGCTTATATTAATAACTAATGTGGTGAATTCCGCTTATATTAATAACTAATGTGGTGAATTCCGCTTATATTAATAACTAACGTGGTGAATTCCGCTTATATTAATAACAAATGTGGTGAATTCCGCTTATATTAATAACTAATGTGGTGAATTCCGCTTATATTAATAACTAACGTGGTGAATTCCGTTTCTATTAATAACTAACGTGGTGAATTCTGCTTATATTAATAACTAACGTGGTGAATTCTGCTTATATTAATAACTAATGTGGTGAATTCCGCTTATATTAATAACTAACGTGGTGAATTCCGTTTCTATTAATAACTAACGTGGTGAATTCTGCTTATATTAATAACTAACGTTGTGAATTCTGCTTATATTAATAACTAACGTGGTGAATTCCGCTTATATTAATAACTAATGTGGTGAATTCCGCTTATATTAATAACTAACGTGGTGAATTCCGTTTCTATTAATAACTAACGTGGTGAATTCTGCTTATATTAATAACTAACGTGGTGAATTCTGCTTATATTAATAACTAATGTGGTGAATTCCGCTTATATTAATAACTAATGTGGTGAATTCTGCTTATATTAATAACTAACGTTGTGAATTCTGCTTATATTAATAACTAACGTGGTGAATTCCGCTTATATTAATAACAAATGTGGTGAATTCCGCTTATATTAATAATTAATGTGGTGAATTCTGCTTATATTAAATAATAATACTCTTATCACAAAAAAAAAAACATATTCAAATATTCATGTTACTTTAATATCTATTCTCTTCGAATGTGAATCCATCAAAGCTTCCCCTTTACATTTCTCCATTCGAACCATGACTTTGTAAATCATTTACAGGTTCAATAGGCGGGCAGATAGACCTCCATATCGACATTTACGGAGAGCCTTCTTAGGGCTGTGTCATAAATTGTAAGGATGTTATCCTAGCTAGCGCCGTAGAAATACCTTCAGCCGTAATATGCTACTACGGAGCCAAGTGTGGCCAGCTTTTGTTGGCTGGGAACCAACTCATCTATGGAACTACTTGAGGCCTTCAGAGGCTGGGTCTGACTTGCTATAATTCACAGGTTAAAGAGACAGATTTAGTCAGCTACGCAATGATACCTAATGAAAAAGCATTTTATCTCTTCAAAATGGTAGAGCCAATTTGAAAGAACTTGCAATTTCCTGTTTAGGGTCCGGTTTAGTATATGGGTCAGTTTCACATCTTCGGTCATAGAATAAAAACAAGAGAAGGATTATTATTTTATTTTCGCTTTAATTGGTATCCATGATACAGTTGTTCACGTATCATGGATATAGTTGAACGTTATGACCGATTATCAAATTATTCAAATATCTTAGTGAAACAGCCTTAAAAATATTGATGATTTCATCCAAGTTATCAAAATTTAAAATTCATGCCTATTTGATAAGAAAAAATAACCGATTTTTTTGTTAAATTAGCCGATTCAATATACTTACCAATAGGTTACATACACTTTACCATGCAAAGCTGAGTGGTCATATACACCTATTAATAATCTGTGGAATAGTTATAATTGACAATCAATATGTGGAACGTTACATCGATTGTAAGAAATGACCTAATAGATGGGCTCTATTGGAACGGTTATAATGGTACTTACTTAGTTAGCAGTTAATGTACTTACTTAACTAACTGTTAAGGTACTTACTTAAATAACTGTTAATGCACTTACTTAACTAACTGTCAAGGTACTTACTTAACTAACTGTTAAGGTACTTACTGTTTATTATATTCGCTTAAATTAAGAATTACAGAAACAAGTAGCAATTCTTCTTTTGGACAACATTGTCCCAAATTAAAACATTATAAAATTTAAATTCATGGTTTATGTAAGATATTCTTCCCAATAACTACCAATGTGTTTTTACTAAAGACTTTCACTCAGGGTACACTCTGACTAAATGGCTTATTGTGATAAATTGCCACAATAATAACGGGTTGCGATGCGAACTTCAAGAAAACTCCTTTATAGTCCATTTAATTGTAGCTCTGATTATAGGGGAGATGGGAAGGTTTATGGGAGAGATTCACTGTGATAATCATTGATGAAATGCGAAGAGTTTATAGAGGGACTATCTTCGATAATCATAGAAGAAGTGTCTCAAGTTTTCATTACCTTCACAAATTGCGCGTAATTCGGTGAGACGATTGATCCATATCCAGAAACCAGTTGATTAGATTTTGGGAGCGATCAGGTCAAAGGTCAAGGTCATGATCACGAATAAGGTCAAAATGAACAAAACTATATAGCGGCCTCGAAGGAATGCGCTCTACAAGTGCTCAATCGAGTTGAAGATAAATTTTATAACAAATTTTTATTTTGTTTAATAATTTAACTATTATAACTGTTAAATATTTTCTTCATGTGTAACTGCAATTAAATACATGTTATCCATAATCAAGGTTTTAATAATTAAATTAATCAGATTTAATAAGCAACTTTCTAAGTTATTTAATGTTCTACATTTTTAAGACTTTATTCATATCTCAATGTTGTGAAAATGTTAAAAAATTATCTAATCGACATCGTCAATTTTGACAGGAAGGGCCCACTAGTACAAATACTTAATTAACATATTAATGCACAATTTAATAAATAATATTTTCATGTAGTTCTATTGATTGGGGTAAGTTTCGAGTTATGGGACGGTTCCATGTTTTCGATCATGTAAGAAAAATTTATATTATAATTCAACATGTACTTTAATTGGTATCATTTACCAATTAAATAAAAATAATAATGATTATTATAGATTTTCTTATACGATCGAAAATGTGGAACTGTTCGATGACTTGAAACTTGCCCCAATGTGACTTAGTCCGTTGAACCTGTTTAATCAAGTAATTGCATTCTTCAGAGGAAAATAATAAAGTTATTTATTTAACTCATAACTTCGATTGCTAATGCAGTGGATTTCAGAGCTGCAGTTCCTGGCATCCAAACACCTGGAATCCATTCCCAAAGTTGGTAGGAATTCGATCGCAAGTTGGTTGTTTTAGGTAGAAGTTGGTAATTAGTTTATTAGCTTTAACAAGTAAACCGATAACTTGCTATGGGAATTAACGATAAATATTGATAATTGTAATGTGTAAATGTAACGTGTAAGTGTAACGTGTAAGTGTAACGTGTAAGTGTAACGTGTAAGTGTAACGTGTAAGTGTAACGTGTAAGTGTAACGTGTAAGTGTAACGTGTAAGTGTAACGTGTAAGTGTAACGTGTAAGTGTAACGTGTAAGTGTAACGTGTAAGTGTAACGTGTAAGTGTAACGTGTAAGTGTAACGTGTAAGTGTAACGTGTAAGTGTAACGTGTAAGTGTAACGTGTAAGTGTAACGTGTAAGTGTAACGTGTAAGTGTAACGTGTAAGTGTAACGTGTAAGTGTAACGTGTAAGTGTAACGTGTAAGTGTAACGTGCCTAGCATTTTAAAAGTGAAATATAATGAAAAGAAAAGGAATTGGTACTTGTGTGTTGTCTGTCACCACTTTTTGAGTTTCACATACACATTTGTAGTTTATTTCCGATGAATAATAAACTAACGGATACAACAAACTAACATATACAACAAACTAGCGGATACAACAAATTAATGGATTTAATAAACTAACGGATACAACAAACTAGCGAATACAATAAACTAACGGAGACAACAAACTAGCGAATACAATAAACTAACGGAGACAACAAACTAGTTTATACAAGAAACTAGTGGATACAACAAACTAACGGCTATATTAAACTATCGGATACAACAAACTAGTGGATACAACAAACTAGCGGATACAACAAACTAACGGATACAACAAACTAACGGATATATTAAACTAACGGATACAACAAATTAGTGGATAGAGAAAACTACACATCAAAGAGTTCATGTAGAGGAGGAGTAAGTTACCCGTCGGATGAGGCCATTGGTTGCAATTCTAGAGGATATCTCCAGGTTAATGCCTTCGGAATTAAATGTTTGTAGTTGTGTTTTGATTAATAAATAACATTTAAGAAGCAAAAACTAATTTGTCTACCCTTTAGTAAACCTATAAAAGAAGTGACAATAACCCACACCTACCAAAGTAAAGATTTAGGGTAAGGTCCCAGTTACCGGACAGTTCCACATTCTCTAGTGTATGAGAAAGATTATATAATAAATACGCTCTAACTTCTATTTCAATTATAATATAATATTTTTATTACAT